>JAQQAE010017735.1:0-11384 GCA_029823295.1 Pseudamia nigra
ACCCGAAACCCCCCGTGACCCCAGGTACTATCACTGATGATGTGTCCAAGGAAAAGCATCAGAGGATGTATGTAAGATCTAGATTCATTCCACATAAAGTTAAATATTTCAAGCCATTTTTATTGTAGTTTGATTATGGTTTACAGCATGAAAATTAAAATACAGTACATCTCAAAATTAAACAATGTGTTGTAAGACCAATGAAGAAAAAGATTTAAAATGCAGAAGTCAAACTGATGAAAAATATGTTCACTTATGTACTTCATACTTGATCAGAGCTCGTGTTGGATGAATGACAGCAACAATATGCCGTGACATGGATTTGAGACGAGGCATCTCAAATCATCACCAACTTCACATTGGACTTGACTTGGATCCTGAGCCTCTCCGCTCCAGAGAGACTCTGGAACCATGAATTCCAGATGAAATGCAAAGTTTACTTTCATCTGAAAAGAGGACTTTGGACCAGTGAGCAATGGCCCAGTTTTTCTCCTTAGCCCAGGTAAGACAGTTCTGGTGTTGTCTCTGGTTCAGGAGTGACTGGACACTAGTGATGGGACACCTGTCCTTTTTAGGGACACTGTCTATATCCTGATGCTCTGTCTCCAGCCTCTGGCCACTCTTTGTGAAGCTCCCCAATTTCTTGAATCATGTTTTTTCTGCAGGCTGTGGTCATCCATGTTGTTCAACTTTCCACGAGTCTGCTTTGATCAAGCAGTGATGATCTGCTCTGGTTTCTCCTTGTGAATGTAGACAATCCATCAGTCCATCACACGTTTGTGGTTTTTCATGATATTCTAATTTTCTGAAATGCACCTGTTAACATCGTCACTGTATTCACATCATCGACCTTATATTGTAACAAATGCTTCTTAAACAGCCATGCTTTTTATACTAACGGTGTACAAATGAAGCTTCTTCACACATCCCATAATGTGTAGGAGGCAGACAAGTGTTGCCTAGCAATATTGAAGTTTGGTCTATCAGAGGTAAAGAAACCTTGTCAGTGTACATTAGTTCCCTTTGGAGGAGTTTTATTACCTGTGAAATAGTATTTTCCCTTTTTGTTTTACAGAATATCTGCATCTTTTACACACTTTAAAGTAAAGTAAATACATGTGACCAGTTTATGCAATCAATACACCTGAATCTTTATTTATTTTTTACCAGAACCTACGCCAGAAAAATACAACTCGGTTTAGTCATCTGGTCATTTTTCAGGATCCACAACCATTGGGGGGCAGTAGAACACTGTTTTTCCTTAATGAAGAAGTCCTCATACTGCTTAAACATTTGACTATTGTAGTGAGACCAGAACAAGGGGCAGTCGGTCAGGACTGGGACCAGACTAGAGCCACAACATCAGCATTACATTACAGATGTATTATAGACTGACAAGGTTTAAGGGGTGAGATGATTCCTGTTGGCAACTTGTGGGAAAAATAAGATAAACTAGAAATGTTTTAAATGATTCTTTTCAAACTACAGTAAAGAGATTAACGTAAAGATATTTTGTGATCCCTATATGTGTAGTCCCTATGCTTGCTCTGAGATTTTGTTGGGTTTACTCTGTATAGTCTAGGCTTTGGTCTTTATGAAACACCGCGAGATAATCTTGGATTATGATTGCCACTAAATAAACACAACTAAATTGAATTTACTGGTCATGATGTAAATTCCCAGTCTTGTAGGCGATAACAAGGCCCTCAAAAAGTGGTCCTGAGACCGATCTCCAGACCAGGAACAATCTGTAGTACTACAGCACTGTACTGACAACTTTGCTGATTAAAATGTTATGGAAGGAATTTGTCACTATAGCCTCCTGGACCTCTTGAAATTAAACGGTGTAGAAAGCAATGGATCTAATTTTGCACTCGGAGCCTGAGGTATTTCTAATCGAGTTCATTTTCTCATTACTGGTAGACCACACGGGATATTTCTATGCTAACCAGAATCTTTCCACAAGGGGTTCTTTATGCTTATGACATTCACACCCGTATAAATCAGTGTCCACAGTTATAGTTATTTTGGCATACGTATTTTATATCATAATATTTAATGATCATGATGAACATTTTTTTTCTCTCGTCTCTGATGTTTGATAATTTCATTTATGTCCACAGTGGGGAAAAAACAAATTTTTATATATTATAAAACATATAATTGTATATTATCAAATTTGTATAATTTTTCTGTCTTATTTCCTCTTTTACATTATTTTCACTTCCTGTACATTGTTTTTGTCTTTTTGTTATATCATCTTTGTATCTTTGTCTCATTTAGTTTTCATAATTATGTTTTTTTTTCTTTTGTCATTATTTGCCTCCTTTGCACTTTTGTCTTTTATTTATTTTTATTTTTTTGTCCATTTTACATATTTTTGTCTTTTTGCATCTCTTACATTGTCTTTGGCTTTCTGTTTTGCTTGTTTTGATTTTGTACTTTTTTGTACTTTTTGTCTTTTGTTGTTTAGTTTTTTTGCATCTTTTTGACATTTTCCATTGTTGCTTCTTTTATGTCATTTTTGTATTTTGGTGTATTTTTTTCAACTTTTTGCATGATTTACATTATTTCCATTTTTGGTGTCTTGTCATTTTGCATCTTTTACACAATTTTGCTTTTTGTCATCTTTGGCCACATATATCTTCACATATTTCATCTTTTCCTCAGGATTAAAAACAGCCTTTAAACTTGAACCTTTTACGTTGCCCCCATTATCTTGTGTTGTTTTTGTATTTTGCATCTTTGACAACATTTTTTTTTGTTATTGCTCTTTTTGCATCTTTCACATTGTTTTGGTTTTGTTGCTCTCTTTTCTAGTTATTCAAAACCATCTGCTTTTTCATCTTTTCCTCCTGACCAACAGTTGGGTTTAAACTTGAATAATGATTTGGCACCTATTGTGATAACTGACATTTTTGTCTCTTGTCTTCGTCATCTTGGTCACTTTCTATTTTTGCTCATTTTTGTATGTTTGATATTTTTTTTCTTGTTGCTCTCTTTTACTAAATATTTAAAACCACAAATAACCATCTACTTTTTCATCTTTCACTCGAGACTGAAGACCAGCCTTCAAACTTGAATAATATTAATGATTTGACATTTATCATGATAATTATTGATGGCTGATAGGAACATTTTGGCCTGTATCACTTAGCTCTGCACAGTCCACAGCAATAAACAGAAATGATATCAAAGTACCCGGGATGAGGGGACAAATCAAACTTTCAAATCCCCACAAAAAGAAAAAACAAAAAAAAAAACAATCCAACAGATGGAGCTGGTCCTATGAATCATCTGTTTGGCCAGCTCTGTTGCACATAAGTTTGGCTGCCAGTGATCCGTATGTCATCGTCTTCGCCTCGGGCTGCACTTTGTCTGTGTGCCTTCTCCCTGTGAACATGGACAGAGCAGCTCATTAGATAGACCATGCTGTCAGAGCCGCAGACTTCAGCAGTCAGATAAATCCAGGGTCACTCAGTGGATTCATGCTGCCACTGGCTGCTAATCAATGCACCACACTCAACACAAATAGGTCAACACGCAACATTTGCAACGTGAGTTAATTAACACCTGACTGACTGGGAATCTTATCCATGGTGATAAAATTGCGGTTTTGCTGCTTTATCTTTGGCCTGTTGCGTGCGATCAGGAAGACTCCCAGGAAAGACAGAAGACAACTGAAAAAAAAAGAGTTGGGTTTTTAGTAAATATCATGTTTTAATGAGATGTAATAACTGATGTGTTACTGAACGCTTACCCAAAGAGGAACATGAAGATATTCAGTAAAGCCAAGCCTTCAAATTCCTGGTAAAATATGATCCCTGCAGCAAGAATAAATATATTAAGTGCATTCCAGTAAAATTAAGATGGATTATTGACACACAGCTGCAAATAATTTAATTTAGTGCTTCATAAACTGCACTAAATAAAAAATAAAACAAAATTTTTAAAAAATCATTGATTACTGGATTTCATAGGTGTAGGCTTTGAAGTTTGGGGAACATTTTTAGTCAAGCGTCTCTGGATCCTTCTGGAAATTGTGTGTCACAGTGTCATTTTCTGTTTTTGGTGAATTGTTAATGCATTAACGCTTTTCTGCATAAGTTTGCAAAGAAAACAACAATAATCAACAGAATAGCACAAAAATTATCAAAAATTGACAGAATAAGCAACAAAATATGAAAAAATTATCAAACAAATTTAGAAAGTTTGACTAAAAATATACAATTATAATTTGACAAAATATCTACATTTACATTGTCTGTAGACTCAATTAATCCACAAGTAACATTTCATTGTATTTTATTTATATTTTAATTGTAAACAATAGGATCTAGTATAAGAAAATCCACAAAAGAATTTCTAAAAATGAACAAAACAATCAACAAAACTTAATCACAACAACAAAACAAATAACCAAGGAAATTATTGATAGTGAACATAGTGTGGAAAATGAACAAAAAAATGAACAGAAATGACCAAAATAAACAAGAAAATAAATAATAATGAACCCAACAACAGCTAAAACTGAAAAAAAAATCAGAAGTTAACAAAAATGCTTATTTGTTAATTGTCATATAATGATGTGAACACTAATAAATAAAAATGAAAAATATAATCAAGAAAATAAACTACAATATCCACAAAATCAACAACAACACAAACTTTGAAACCCAAGATTCCATAAAAAGAACCAAAATTCACAAAATATTCAGGCAAATTATTAATACATCCAGAAAATGAACAAAAAATGACCAAATAATCAGACAGATTAACAGAATAACAAAAACACTCTCAGAATGAACAAAAATAAACTCAAAAAACATTTGGAGGCTTCACAAAATTAAACAATGAATTACCTACCATCACATTTAAATTTACAAGCAAACAGTCAAAAAGTTGGAATAACCAACTAAAGGAAAAAAGTTCCAAACACATCCATAAAGTAAAACCCACAGAAAGAAAAGTATTGTTACTTTATAATTCTAGTGATCCAAGTAGAAGGAGAAGAACTCATCAGAATAAGTACGTAATTCATTCATCTTCTACATTAATCCTCACAAGGGTCAGAGGTTTGCTGGAGTCTATCCCAGCTGGCTTAGTGCGAAGACAGGGTAGACCCTGGATGAGTCGCCAGTTCAACGCGTGGCAGAATAAGTACTTGAGTAAGTGTAAAAAGGTATCTCATAAAAAATACTCATGTAGGGAGTAACTTTATGATGTGGAACTGATTACAACCTCCTATGTGATTCTAAAAGGTTATTTATTTTACGTCATTTACAGTATTCTGTAAACTTCAGCCCATTCTTTTATCAAAGAAAATTACATCCACTCATTAAACATCATTAATAGTAGATGACGTACCGGCAACAATGGCACTTGCGGTAAAAAACACAAAATTAATAGGCACCACTTCTGTTGCGTCAAACATTTTCATTGCCTCATTAAGGAATCTGTAGAGAGAAAAATGAAAACTGTGACCTTGGTTACAGCTGCATCTATCATCAAAAGTACAGTGTACAGTGTTACCATGTCTAGTGCGATATTTTCTTCAGTTTATTGAGTTTTGAAAAGCTCAAATAGCATGTTGCATGAGTCAGAGAGAAAACCTTGACTAACTTGATCTGGAAGGCGCAGGAGGCGACCATGACCACAAACATGACATAAAAGATGGGGTAGATGAGCTGCAGCTGCACCGTTATCGACTCTGTGATCATCCCTGACACAGCTTTGACCGAGATGACAGTCAAAGAGGCTGCGGAGACACACAAGAAATCCAACTTTGAGCTTTCAACCAAAAATGTAGCATCAGTAGAACTGGTGTTCTCACAATAAACATTTTTATATAAGTGTATGGGGAACACTGCATATCACGCACATGTGTTTGAAGGGCACAAAAGGTTTAGTCCCTGAAAAATGGTTTGATTTTTCATCAAAACAACGCACAAGCTCACACTGTGCTCTCAGTAAAGCAGTTTCTGGCCCAAAAATAAATCACAGTGCTTGATCACCGTCCATATGCACCTTATGTAGCACTGTAAGAATTTTTCCTTTTTCCTAAGATCAAATCTGTGTCAAAGGAACACATTTTGAGTCTGTGTCAGAAGTTAAGAGAAGAACGACACAGGTTCTGAGACAACTGTCTGAAGAAGACCTACTGCACTGCTTTGATCGGTGGAAGACACAAATGTAGTGGTGTGTTGATGCAGGGGGGGAGAAGATTGAAGGAGAAAGACACTGAGAAATGATGTTCATTAAAATTGTATTACAGTATTAGTCTTGTTTGTAGCCACACCTTGTATGTGATTTAAATGTATTAGTAAAACCTGCAATTAGACAAATCAAATTTAAAAAAGATGCAGAAACACAAAAATAGACACAAAACAGAACAAACAAACATAATTAGCAATGTCCGCTGCCTGCCCAGCAAAATTTAAAGGGGGACTAACCTCATGTCATGGTAAATCAAGTGTTAAAATAGCTAGAGGCACTCAGAGAGCGCATACCTCCACCAAGGCTGTTGTTTACCCAAATGGTTATTTTTTGACCAGCAAAAAAAACTGAACAATGAGTAGAAGTAAAAATAAGTACCGTATGTTCCTGATTAAAAGTCACGTTTTTTTGCATAGTCTGGCGAGGGGAGCGACAAATACATCGGAGCGACTTATATTTTGAATGAATTCAACTATAGGGTGCTTGTCACACTGACAGCCGCTAGAGGAGACGAGCCACAGCGCAGCTCAGGCGCGCGCCTGAGTCCCGAACAGGCATGATCTGTTCTGCAAAGCGACTAATACACTTTTTTTTCTTCTTAATTATGCATTTTTTGGCTCGTGCGACTAACATACCGCAGCGACTTTTCATCCGGAAAATACGGTAGTATATTCATGAAAATTAACAATGCAAGAAAGAAATTGAACGAAAAAATCTGCAAAATAATTAAAGCTCCAAGCAGCATTGAACGGGCCCCAGCACCCCTGCGCATCTGGGCAGTGGCTGAGGGGTCTCCCCGCTGTTGTGTCGCTGGACGTCACTTGGAGAACGCACCCTAAAGCTATATCTCCTGGTGACTTCTTTCGTTGTCGGTGGGGGATAAAAAAGTGCAAATTTATGAAAGCAGCATGAAATGCCAAAAGACATGAAAGTTGCTAAAAATGAAAAAAAAGAAAAAGACACAAAAGGCAAATCATGAGAAAGAAAACAGTGTAAAAGATACAAAACAACAAAAATGATGAATGCACAAACAATGAAAATGTTCAATGTACTAAAAGATGCAAAAAACCTCGCAAAAATGAATACAATGTAAAAGATGGTAAATGATGCATCAGATACAAAAAAAAAAAAACATGAAACCAATAAAAGATAAAAATGGCAAATGTTGCACAAGGCAAATATTTATTTGCCTTGTGCAACATTTATTAATATATTTATTAATATATTTTTATATTAATAAAAATATAAAAGATGCAAAAGATATACACTCAAAAAATAAAATATAGAAAATAGAAAAATGCCTAAAAATATAAAAATGAGTTACAAAATTACATAATTATCAAAAAACAAGAACAAAAACAAATAAACAAATGAAGATTCAAAAAAATAAAAGATACTAAAAGAAAATAAAGCAAAAACACTAAAACTTAACAATGGCATCAAAGAAGAAAAAGACATAAATATTGCAAAATGCATGAAAACACTTAAAAGATGTAAAAGATACAAAAAGGTGGAAAAGGTGAACACAAGAAAACATAAGCACGAACATGGCATTAATTTCAGCTCTGAAGTCATGGAGAGAATTTCACAATAAAAGCCTCAGTAATCTGTCATAGTGCATTTTGCACAAATGTATAATTTACTTTTCACCACTTCAAAAGTTTTCAGCAAAGTTTTCAGCTGTCATCTTCACAGGCTGAAAAAAAATCTTGTTACATATTCATCACTCAATTCTACAATAAGAACATTCCGATTTCTAGGGTTGATTTATTGTTCTTACTTTCCACTGTGCTCTTATCTCTTCTGATAAGTGTGTCTGACTACACACAGTTCTTGGAAATGATCCTAGCTGCAGTGTTTTTAGTAGCCAAGCAACACAGCAAACTGTGCCTGGTTAAAATTGTAATTCATAACCTCTGTCCTCAGACACTCGTTCGTACCGAGCAGAGCCACCAGCAGCATGACGACGATGATGTGCTTCACCTTCCTCATCTTGTACAGATACAGCAGGAAGCAGAAGATGATGACCTCTATGAACTAATGAGAGAGGACGAGAAGGTTACATATGTGAGTAATTCCCATTCCAAGGAAAATTAAAATCTCAAATGCACTCGACTTTTTGTGACCATCTTCTGTTACAAAGTTCCATGTGCAGGCAGTGAGTGGGTCTAAGATGTAAACAACACAAAATCTGCAAAAAGAGACAAAAAGAACGTAAAAGGCACAGGAAACAAAAACAAAAATTAAAGATGTAAGATGCAAAAAGTCGAGAAACAGAAAGACATAAAAGATGTAAAACATGCAAAAAGGCAAAAACACTATAAAATATGAAATGATGTAAGAGATGCACCAGGATGAAGAAGTTGCAAAAAGATAAAAACAATGCACAGTGATGACAAAAGATAGAAAGACTGAAGATGATTTAAAGATTCAAAAAGATGCAAAATGTGAAAACTATGCAAAACCAAGTAAAAGGGACAAAAAGGCAAACAAGATGCAAACATGCAAAAAGACATAGGAGGAAAACAAACAGATGAAACCAGTAAAAAAGATGCAGAGTTGAAAACCATATGTCTTAAAAGATGAAAAACGGAACAAAGATAAAAATGATGACATATGGAAAAAGACGTAAAAAGATTAAAGAAATATAAAAAGATCTAAAATATACAAATGTTAGGAAAACAGTTTCTTGTGACCATGTGACTTTTTCCTAAGATCGGATCTGTGTCAAAAGAACATGTTTTGGGTATGGGTCAGAAGTAAAAAAAAAAGAGATTGACAGTGGTTCTGAGACAACTCTCTGAAGAAGACCTACTGCACTGCTTTGATCAGTGGAAGATCTAAATGTAATGGCGTGTTGATGCAGAAGGGGAGGAGATTGACAGTGAAAATGTTTATTACAGCCAGTGGGCAATGGCCAGGACTGTTCAGTGAGGCTGATGCAGAAGTCCACCGTTCACTGGACTCCATGAAGCCCGACTCCCATAGCATTTCATCAGACTTCTGTCTGAAAATACTAAGCAAATAAATTTTTGTCATGAGTCATCATGGTCTCAAATATTTTATTTTGACCCTCTAATAACTGATCTGAGGTCCATCTTTAACTTTTTGCTCCGTTATTAAGATATTACACTAAAAAATCTGACAAATCACTGCTGTGCTGGGTTTGATTGGCATGTCGCTATGGTAACTTATGGTGGAGTTGGACCGAGTCAGGCTGTCGTATCTTCTGTTTATTCAACAGAGAACAGTTTTACCTGAGATCCACTCGACTGTAACAACAACACCATAATTTAACTTTTTTTGCCAATGCTTGGTGAAGTTTTTCCACCTCAGTAAGCTACCGGTTAGTATTAGCTTACCCATAAGACCCCTGGCATACGACACTCTGGTAGCTCAGCTGCGTTACATCCTGTTTTGGGCGCCAAAATGCTATCCAGGATGTGACAACCCAGTTGGATTCAAAACAGCCCTTCAGAAACCAATATGTGAAGTCAGGCTCACTTTGTCCACCAGTGGGTACAGTCTATGAGTACAGCATTAGTCTTGTCTTTTAAGAGGCACACCTTGCAAAAGATGCAAAATGAAAATGAAAACAAAACATGCAAAACATAAAAAATGCAAAGAAACATAGAACAAGATGAAAAAAGATCAAATAGCCACAAAAAGATGTAACAGCCAGATAAATGTAAAACATTAAGGATTAAACATTAAAGTCAGAAAAGCTGACTACGTCTCTAAGCTGATGAGAGGACAAGGGTATTTTACTAATTCAGATTCCATTTCCAATAAAAAATGAAATGCTCTTGAATTGTGCATTTCGGACCATCTTATCCATGTTAAAGAGCCGTGTGTAGCTGCTCCGACTAATTGAAGCAAATGAGCGTGGCACAAAAATGAAATGAATTGTGAGGGTTTAATGAGAAAGGTTGTGTTTGTGAGTCGAGTACTGTTCAACTGCTTGAACGGCACAAAAGAAAGACGAAGGAAGGAGTTCAACAGTAACACTGAGGAAAAAAACCATCAAGCTGACCTTTAAATGTCTCCGTGTCTCTAAATATGTCTGCTTCATAGAGGCTTATTTAACCATGTCTTTTTGACCTCCATCAAAATTAATTTAGAACGGTTCGGGCAATTGTGATAGATACACCATTTAACACTAGGGATTCTGCAAAAAGCTGCAGTTTAACTGTCAACATCCTGCAGATGAGATGAATTAACACGTAGATTTCAAGGGGATGGGAGGTATTTGCCTCCCCAAGCATCAGTAAAATGTGCCTTTCTCCTCCCAATAAAACATTTTACATTTATATTTTTGGATGGTATATCATTTCTGTAGCTCGAAAAATAACCCTACTATAATTAATTACAGCCTTTTTTTTGTTGGATTCATCATTGTTACCTTGTTAATTTTCTCAATTATTTTGGTCATTATTACTTATTTCGTTGATTATTCTGCTCATTTCCTCTATTTTTTTGTGGTTACTTTATTCATTTTGTTGATTTAATGCTTATTGAATCAAAGTGAACAAAATAAGTTAAATCTTACATGTCATAGAGATATTACCATATGTGGACTGATATAGCCTTAGGTAAAATCTAGATTAGATGGCAGTTACTTTGTTAGACATATTTGTTCTTTTTTGATAACCTGTCTGATTATTTTTTCTTTTTTTAATGAATGTTGTTAATTATTTCAGCCATTATTGTCAATTTCCTTGATTATTTTGTTCATTTTTCCACATTTTAACTAATTTTCTTGATTTCTGTTCATTGTATTTATTATTATTATTATCATTATTATTATTATTATTATTATACATTAATGTTCAGTTTTAACTTCAGTTCACACACTTGGGCCATTACTCAGTGAAAGAGTGGTGGTTTGTGCTCTGCCTCAATGAAAAGGTCAGGTCTGCTGGGGGTTAACAATATTGACCTTGGCCTTTTTTGTGTTCCTAAAATAATTCTGTTTTTGTTTGGAAAAAATAATAGCTTACTGTTTCAAAATGAAAGTAACATGGAATCTGGCACTCATTTAAACAACAATTTAGAAAAAATTAGATTTTTAAAAATAACAATTTAGACCTCCGGTCACGACTCGACATCACGACTTTTATCATTGTTGGACATGTGAACAATATGCGTCACAAGGCAATTGATGTTTA
>JAQQAE010017736.1:0-11384 GCA_029823295.1 Pseudamia nigra
TATCCATTAATTAATTGCTTATTAGCATGTGTATTTTGTCATGACATGGCTCTTTATTATGCTTGGGATTACTGTTAAAGGTAAGGTTTAGGGCAGGGGCCTGCAACCTTTACAATCTAAAGAACCATTTTGGCCAGACCAAAAAAATGTGTCTGGAACCACAGAAACAGCGAGAAAATGAACAAAAACTGAGCAAAAGAAGGAACAACGTGGCAAAAAATGAACAGTGATCAATAAAATAAAATAACCTACAAAATGAGCAGAAATGAGCAAAATGACAAAGTTTACAGAATAAGCAAGAAACTGGAAAACTTAGCAAGAACATTTACAAAATGAGCAACAAAATAGCAAAAAGATGAACAGAATGAGGAACAAAATGGATGATAAAATAACAAAATAATCAAAGAAATGAGCAAGAAAATGAACAGAAAGGGAGCCTGTAAGAAAGAAATATGTAACAAAAATAATAAACATCAATAAAAAACACAACCAAATCACAGTCAAACGAAGCAATAGAATTAACAAAGTAATCAAGAAAATGAACAAAGTTATCAACAAAATGAACAAAAAAGGAAGAGTTAAACAGGAAATGAGCATAATAATCAAGAAATGGACAAAATATGCAACCAAAATCAGGAAAATCAACAAAATGAGCATGAACATGGAAAGAAATGAACGAAAATAACAATGTAACCAGCCAAATGAGCAAAACTGAAATAAATGAACAAGAAAATAAACAGAAATAAACATAAAAATTACCAACCAGGAAACAGGAGTCCATGTTCAGTCTAAAATTTCTGCTGCTATCGTCCAAAACCCAACAGAAGCCAGGAAAATGTGATAAAAGCCAAATTTCCCCAACTAAACACTCTGAGTCGTGTTTGGCTCTGCATCCAGGGAAACTTCTCAGCCCTTTTCACTGTTTTATCTCATTAAAATTAACATAAAAGTGGAATAACACACCAGCTGCTGCTCACAGTTCAGCGTACACTTCAGGCTAGAGCTGGAAGACGCAGCAAGTCGAAATCAGTCCCTGTCAATAATTATCACGATGGATGTTAAAATCTAATTTTACTCAAGTTTAAAAGCTGAGTTTTGGTTCCAAATGGAAGTTGAAGAAACAAGATGTGGCTTAATTTGTTAGTAACAGATGTGACAATACAAGGAAACACACAGAAAGATGTGAAAGGATCAAATATGTCTTAAAAATCAATAAGGAAAACATGTAGAAGACACTAGAAGACAAAAACTGTGTAAACAATGCACAAAGCTAATACATGTAAAAGATGCAATGAGACAAAAAACATAAAAGACAAGACATTGTGAATGATGTAAATATAAGGAAGCAAAAAGACAAAAACAGTGTAAAAGATGCAGAAAAACACAAGATACAAAAAACAACATGAAACAACAAAAAAACACAAATAATATAAAATTTACAAAAAACAACATGAGACTAAGAAAAAGGTTGAAATATATAAAAAATAACATAAAAGATACAAAAACAGCATAAAACATACTGAGACAAAAAAATAATATTAAAAGACACAAAAAACAAAAACAATGTAAAACATGCAAAAAACAAAGGAGGGTAAAAAAGGACATAAATGAAATTTAACAAAACAAGACAAAAATAATATAAAAGACAAACACAGAAGAAACAAGAGATTAAAAAATGTAAAAGTGGCATGAATATCAAAATAACATAAAAGATGCAAAAAGAGAAAAAACAATGTAAATGATGCAGGAAAACATAAGATACAAAAAAACAACATAAAAGAAACAAAAGAACATAAATAATATAAAAATTTACAAAAAACATGAAACCAACAAAAAGGTTTAAAAAACATAAAATAGACAAAAAGTAACATAAAAGATACAAAAACAGCATAAAAGATACAAAGACAAAAAATAATATAAACAACACAAAAAACAAAAAAAAATAAAAGGTGCAAAAAGACAAAAAATGAGTAAAAAAGACAAATTAAATTTAATAAAACAAGACAAAATTAACAGAAAAGACAAACACAGAAAAAGCGAGTGATTTAAAAAATGTAAAAGTGGCATGAATATCAAAATAACATAAAACATGCAAAAAGAAAGAACAATGTAAAAGACAAAAAAAACAACCATATACCAACCAAATAGACATAAAACACACAGAAAGACATTTTTTGTGATATAGTTTTGTTTTTTGACACTGAAATAAATCAAAAGAGCAAAATCTGCGTTCTTACAATTATAGAGACAAATACACATCATGTGAACATGTCAACATCATCATCAAACATACACAAACATGTCACAATAATCATCAAACAGCATCACCGCGCTGTATGTAGCACAGATCAGGTTCCACCATTATGTGTCCGTTGCTTTATGCCACAGCTGGGAATCACTAATGGACACAAATTCCACAAAGTCACTGGCGTGGAGGTGCTGTTGTTGTTATCGTACTGTGATGTTCTGAATCTGTGTCTGTACGGCGTCTTGCTCATTTCCTGTCTTCATTCAGAGACCCATTTGTTTGTTCCTCGTTACAAACATCACCAACACAAACAAGTGTTGATGCCACAGCTTTTTGTCGTCACTGACGCTAACACACACTTTACAAGTCTTTCAAATTCAACGGGAAAGAAATCAACCTCTTGGACTATTTCAAAGTAGCCATATCTTGCTGCATCTTGTTCATAACAGTAGAACCGGCAGGAATTGATGTAAACCTAAAATAGCCAAATGGGCCATATTTATCCTGGCATTATTTTTAGTCCACTGTGTGTATTACGTAACATACTCTACATGTCATAACATGAGTTTGTTTAATCATCACCAATGTTTTTTTGCCTGGTTTTATAATTAAAGTGTCTTTAAGGACACCGGGTGCTATATTGGTTCATCAGTGCAAATCAGTCTAAAATAACAGCAAAGCTGGGTATTAGAAAAAAATATCTGCATAATTCCATGGTGCATAAATCTCTTTTGTTTCTTTTCCCTTGTAAATTTTTGGATATTACTTGACATGTCTTGAAGATCACATACAAACATCAATTCAAATCAAATCAATGCATTTCAATAGAGCTACATTTCAGAAAGTGGCTCTTGAATGTCCCTACATTTAATATGAATCCATGTGGACTATGTTTAGCAACACATACACTGTGCTATGTGAGATTTCTGTAACACTAAAAACAGGCTAAACAATCCAGAAAATTAATGAAAATGACTAAAAGAATTAAAAAATAAGCAACAAATCAAAGTTTGCAACAAAATGAAAAAAAATATCAAGAAAATGAAACAAAAACTGAACAAAATAAGGAGAAGAGAGCAAAAAATGAACAGAATAATCAAGCAGATGAACTATCTAAAAAAGAAAACAAAATGAATATAATGACTAAGACAATATTACATGTGAATAGAACAAGAAGGAAAATGGACAAAACATGCAATAAATGAGCAGGGAAATGGACAGAAATAAACAAAAAGTACCAAAATTACCAGTAAAATGAGCAGAAATGAACAAAATTAGCAATAAGCATAAACTTATTAAAGCATGAGCAACAAAATAATAATAGTAAACAACAAAAACAAGACTTAACAATACAAGTAAAATAAGCAACTGAATGAACAAAATAATCAAGAAAATGAAGAAGCTAATCAAGAAAGTGACTAGAAATAAGCAACAAAATGACACCCCCCACCCCCCTCCCCCAAAAAAAACAATGAGCAAGAAGCTAATCAAAATAATCAAGAAAGTGAGCACAGAGGAACATAATGAGCAAGAAAAGGAACATAAATTAGCAAAATAATACAAAAAATGTCAACAAAAATAACAACATAACCAACCAAATGTGCAGAAATGCACAAGATACTCAAGAAAACCAATGAAAATAACAAAATAAGCAAGAATATGAGCAAAAGGAAACAAAATAATCGAGAAAGTGAACAAAAAGTATCAAAACAACCAACCAAACAAAAAGAAATGAACAAGAAAATGATCCAAAATCAATGAAAATAACAAAATAAGCAACAGCATGAGCAAAAAGGAGCAAAACAATGGTGAAAGTGAACAAAAAGTAGTAAAATAACCAAACAAATAAGAAGAAATGTGCAAAATGAGCAAGAAAATGACCTAAAATTGACAAATGATTAACAATATAATTTTTTAAAAAGCACCGAAAACAAAAAAGCAACAGAATGAGCATTAACAAGAAGAAAACAGTCCATAAGACAGAAATAAACTGTTCTGCTGGGGATAAACGCATATCCCAGTGTGTACGCGGGTCCGGAGCTGTCCGTGGTGCTGAACGCTGATTCCAGGTCTACTTGTGCGCACATCCCTTCACAAACACCGCAAACTACTTCAATATAATCCGTACAAGCAGCTACTTTAATCCTGTAATACATTCAAGGCTGGAGCTCCAGTGCTTTACATTTAACCTGCATTCACCATGACTATCTTCAACGCGTCCCATTTTATTGACTTTATCGATAATTCAAGATTTCGTAAATCACGAAAGAAAAAAACCTGCTGGGAAATAAAACGGCTGAATTTACCAACTTATGTTTGCACATCAAGTCCGGTTTAAACTACTTTAAGCGGAAGTGTTTGTGATTTATCGCAGTCTGAAAAGTATTAAACAAACAAACTGACAAAAAACAAACGTACCTCAGCGAGTTTCCTCCCCTCCTCCTCTTCTTTTTTTTTGTTTTTATTGTATTTATTTCGGTTCAGCGTGAAAATGTCTGTCGGTTCCTCAGCTCCGTTCAACAGGACTGTGCCCGCTAGAAACACACCGCCCTCCTCTTCCACGCCGCGCGTAAAGTGTGAAAAATTCACGCCACACGCACTTTCTGAACGCGTGTCAGAAAATAAAAGCATCTGGCTAAGACCAAGAAAAAGATTGACTCCACCTGTGAAAGATGTTATTTTGCGAGGGGCGTTTGAAAAATTGAAGAAAAAAAAAGAATAATGAAAAGAATAAGCGGTCCATTTAAAAAATGAGCTTTGGCCCAGAGAAGACAGCAGCGTTTGGATCTTGTTCACATGTCTTCTTTATTGCGTGATACAACTTTCATTTCCATTTGATACAGCTTTTGGATAATGATTTCTGGAAGTTTTCCTGAACCCATGCAGTGATTTCTAGTAGAAAATCTTGTATGTTCTTAATGCAGTGCCGCCTGAGGGCCCGAAGATCACCGGTATCCAGTTTTGACCTTCGTTTTTGAGTCTCTGAATCTTTTGATCATATTATACACTGTAGATATTCGAAGTCTTCACAATTTTATGTTGAGGAGCATTTTTCTGAAATTCTCTTTTTATGCCCGGTCATGTTACAGACCTGCTGCCAGTTCACCTAATCAAATGACAAATGCTCCTCCTGTTGTTTTTGATTTGTACCAACTACTTTTCCAGCTTCTTGTTGCCTCTGTTCCACCTTTATTGAGATGTGTTGCTGGCATCAAATTCATAATGAGCTAATATTTTCCATGAAATTACAAAATGTTCCAGTTTCAACATCTGATATGTTGTTTATGTTCTAAAACTCCTTAACAGGGAATACATTAATTAGAGTATTATTATTATTATTATTATTATTATTATTAGCACTGAGAGACACAGTGGACACATTAATTTTTACGTGTTTTACTTTTCCTGTGTGGTTGCGTTTATGGTCCGTAGAGGACAGTAGCATCGCCTTTTATTTTGAAGTGTACTCCCTTCTTTTCCGGTCTGATTGTGTCTCCTTGATGACTTTCACAAAATGGCCGCGCCCTCTGACGTCGAAGGCACCGGATAAAAGGCAGGACAGTTTCACGCGCTGAGCCCAGCTTTGTTTTCCACATCTACATTTATCTACATTTAAAACTCAGTGAATACAACGTTACTATCATGTTGTATAGGGGAACTGTAAATACTTTTTGTTTTTGTTACTTTTATTGATTTTCTTTGTCACCTTTTTCTTAACTGTTACGTTTAGCCCTCTTCATCTTTCTTCATTTTGTGGATAGTTTTCAGAATTGCTCTGTCATGGACGTCTGGTAGATTTAAGAGGGCTTCGGGATTTTAGTTCTGTGTGCGATAGAGCTCCATACAGACAAGAACAACAGGCAAAAACACTGTAATTTTATTTATTTATTCATTTCACAGGGACATTGCACATTAATGAGCACCTGTGTAGTAAGTCAACAGATGTAAATATGCCAGATTACAGCTAAAGTGCTCATTTGCATCCATAGTCCACAGGCAACTAACAAAAACACTACATAGAAATAAGAAAATAGAAGAACAGCATGATAAATGTACAACACGTTCACAAATTACAGTTAAAAGTGATCACATGACTCGTTTGTTTTCACTTCCTAAATATAGCAGACATTTATATCCGTTATTGATTTTTTGGTTGTCTGTCTTAGGTGGTAAAAACCAGAACAAAAACTTAAACTAACCCCTTAAGTTTGTCGTACTTTTTGTTTGTGCGTGTTCTCCTGATGTTCCTGAACGCCTCACGTCTCACATCCACACCCGGACATTCAGACACTAATCACTGCACTGTCGGCCACTTTGTGAGTGGAGTTGCACTCACTTTATTTACTTTTTTCATAATTTTTTCCATTTTGTTATTCCAGTGCTTGTTTTGTTCATTTTGATTTATCCATCTTCTTGTACATGCAAATAGTAAAAACATAAAAATGCTGTGTGATGTGGACTGTTGAGTGTGGTTCTCAAGGAGAAATCAGATTTCTTTTTTGGGTCTTGAGCCAAAAATGATTGGGAAACACTGCATTGGATGAATACAAAACTATGTGCCCAGTAATGAAATTCAGCACAAGTCAAAGAGACTCAGAGGAGAAAGTGTTTTTGTATGTTGTTCATCTTCTTTACACATCTACCCTTCATTTCATTAGTCTGGACAGAACATTCAGTGTTTGGACTTTTCAGAGGACACACGTTCTGTCTCTTCTCTCACTTTATTCTCATAATTTTAAGTATATTGTATTGACATCTGTGGTGTGTGACTGTGTTTCCCCCTGGTCATTAAGTTGAGATATATTTTATACAATTAAAACCAGGCTAATGTATTTTTATGAGCTCATATATAATCAGAGTAAATGCACATATTTTAATCACTGCATTCAAATTGAGAAGAAAAAATTATCAAAAATGAACCAAAAGTTAAAACAAAACAAAAAAAAGAACAAGAACCTGGAAAAAAGAATTAAAAAAAAAAACTGAACAAAATAATAAAGAAAATGTGCAAAACTATAAGCAGCATGAAAAATGAACAAAAGCAACAAAAATGAACAAACTGTTGCAGAAAATGTACCACACAATGAACAAAATTAAGAAAAATGCAAAAAATAGTCAAGACAAAGGACATAATATTAAATGTAATTCTTAAGAATGAACAAAACAATAAAGAAAATGAACCACACAATAAACAAAATTAACTAAAATGATAAAAATCAAGAAACAGAACAATATAATGTAATGACAAAAATGTAAAAAAAAGAAAATTAACAAATCAATTAAGAAAATGAGGAAAAATTAAAGTAATCAATAAAATGAACAAAATAATATATAATGGTAATGATAATAATAATGTACAACATAATGAACAGAATTGACAAAAATGAACAAGAAATTTAAAAATGCGGAATGAAATAAACAAAACAATGGTTAAAATAAACACAGCAACAAAACTGAACAAAATAATGAAACGAAAAAATAGAATGACCATTTACAATATATTATCATGCAAACTACAATGTCTGTCATCTGTCGGTCAATTTTCTGTTACTATGGCAACAGATACTGCACCCCTCCATCAAAATCAGGTAAAAACGGGAATAAGGCAGTCAAACGTAGGCTTTTATTTTAAATCAAACACTTTGTGAGCCACTCAGAACGGGTCTGAGATCTACTGGCATCAGAGACTGAATAAAACTCAGGGAAACATAGCAGTGTTCGTATAATGTGTTCAAATACTGCATGTTAACATACTGCTACCAGGTGTTTCTCCTCGGCTCCTCAGTGTATGAAGCCCCTTCCCCTTTTTGTGTGTGTTTGCAGCTCCACAAGGCCTGGAATACATGAATACATAAGTGGCACCGAATTGACACGCTGAGAGGTACGACTAAGAAAGGAAAACACGCCACAGGGTTCACTCTTAGTCACGTCAGCTGTCCACGTTCGTCCGAAAACCAGGATTTAAACCAGTTCAGTCAGATGCTGTCAGGTGAAGCTCCTGCAACTGGAGTTCATCGATGGATTCAGACAAGACAGGGAATTGCCATATAAATACCACGGGTTCAAACATTTCTTAATGTCTGATGCAGCAATAATCAAGGTGAGGCACTGATCGAGACTATCTGAGCAGGTGACACATATGGTCATTTCCTGTCTGTGTGAGCTCAGTTCCTTTTCTTCTACCAAACAGTGAAGGGAATCCTCTAGAGCAGTGCAAATATATGACAGTGTGCAGGTTCAATAACATATCCAGGATAAATTAGAGCCATTTTCTAAAGAATATTCATGTTCCGCAAAGGTTTTCTCCCTATTTTCAACTTTATTTCCAGATTAGGATTCTATTAGAACTCTATTAAAATAAGCAAGAAAATGAGGAACATTAACAAAATAAGCAGCAAATTGGACTAAATGGCAAAAACATGAACATCAACAACAAACTGTATATGATAAGCAACCAAATGAGCAAAAATGACTGAAGTAATCCATAAAATGAACAGAAATTTACAGAATAAGATAGAAAATTAAGAAAAGTGAACAATATAATCAAGAAATGGACAAAATAAGTAACAAAATAAATATGAATGGATAAAAACATAAAATATGTAACAAAATGAACAAGAAATAGAACAAAAGAAGCAATAGTTGCAAACATGAAGAGCATATCAATAAAATGAACAAAATAACCCACAAAATGGATAGAAATTAACAAAATCAAGATAATGACAAAACAAGCAACAAATTGAACAAAAATGAGCAACAGAGTAGCAAAGATGAAGAGCATACACAATAAAAATTAACAAAAGTTCACAAAATGATTAAAATAAGCAATAAAATGAACATAAATTTAGAGAAATAAACAAAATGGATAAGAAATTGAATAAAAAAGCAACAAAATGAGCAAAAATTAGTGCAACAATCCATAAAATTAACAATATAATCAAGAAAATTTAACAAAATTATCAAGAAATGGACAAAATGTAACAAAAGAAATATAAATGGACAAAAACACAACAAAATAAGTAACAAAATGAACCACAAATAGAACAAAATAAGCAACAGAGTAGCACACATGAAGAGCATATTCAATAAAAGGAACAAAATAACCCACAAAATGGATAGAAATGAACAAAACAATCAAGATAATTGACAAAACAAGCAACAAATGAGTGACAAAACTGAACCAATCCTCTAAAAGAAAAACAAATGAACAAAATGATCCTGTACACACCGTATCCATGTCTTCATGTGAACAAGTGTGTGTGCTGCACGGTGCGTCTACCGTCAGCAGAGATGTGATCGTCCCAGAGGATGATGAGGAGCACCGTAATGCTCTGAACATTGATCGGGGTAATGGAGACGCTCTGTGCTTCCACCTCCTCACAGCCCTCGATTATCCCTCTCAACTCATCATCTCCTGCACACGAGACATTTGCACTCAGGCTTTAAGTGGACACTCTGAGAACAACAGGAGTTTGCTCTGATTCTGAAACTCAATTTGCTCCATTACTTGTACCTTATTTTGTTTATGTTTCTACGCAGGCACTAGGAAAGAGCAACTTGGCCCTGCTGGCAGAATATCTGCAGACATCAGGTACACCCTTAATGAACAGAACTACCAAAAATGAGCAAGAAATGGAAAATCAAGAACAGATTTTGATTAAATCTTTAGAGGACATCTGATATGGACCAAAGAAGGAATGATCAGATTTTAAGCCTCTTGGGTAATTTTGAACTTTGAAGAGCCACACAATGACTGCATAGTGTGTCTGCCGCGCCCCCCCCCCTCCTCCATCATGTGACCATCAGAAACTCTACATCCAGCCTCGTACCTTCTATGTTCTATGCTTCCATTTTTGGTTTGGTAGATTCATACTGAGCTACAACACACGTCTGTTGAACTCCTCTCATTCTTGCAAGAACAGAACCGGATTTTTCATTTCAACAAGTGCAAATGACTAAACGGCTCCATCTGAGAAATTTCAGCTTGAATTGCAGAGGTTTGCATTGAGTGCTGTCTGGTTATTCACTTTCAAAATGTTTCATCATTTTGCATCTGCATTATTTCAATCCTTTGAAAAATATCTTATGAATCTGAAAATAACTTGCAATTAGAGGATGGATAATGACACCTTCAGGGTTGGATACATTCGTGGAAATTCTATTATGGAAAAGCGTTTGTAATTTTCTCTAGAAATGTGTGGCAGCCCTGCTCACAGCTACATGTCACTAACACACAGAGTGTGACTGTTCACAGTGACACAAGCTCTGAAACGGTTTATGGCAACAGTTTTTCCTCCATGCAGGTGTCACATTTCTATTTTTTCCCACACATGCATTCCAACAAACTGTGTGGGGTAAAAATAAAGACACAAACAAACTGACACTGAAACATCATTTGACATTTACTGCCAATGCAATCAAAAGTATTGATAAATCAGAACTGTACAATGTAGTAATGAAGTGTGAGTCGTAAAGCACACGACGAATTGAACAGACCTTTTGTCTATTAACGAAAGCAGAAAACCAAATCTTGGTGTTGTTATACCTGGATTCACATATAGAAACATCATGTCGAATGCATGGAATAATAAAAACATGCTGTTTAAAATAAAAATGAATTAAAAAGCCACATTCTGACTAACAATGCAAACTTTGGATCTTTTACATTTATGTGACTCAAAATCCTGAGCTGATTTCTAAACTTCAGGTATAAATTCACAAGGTGACTGACTTTATAATATACAGTGCCCTCCAAAACTATTGGAACAGCGAGGCCAACTCCTTTATTTTTGCTGTACAATTAAAACATTTGGATTTGACATCAAACGATGAATATGAGATAAAAGATCAGTATTTCAGCTTCTACTTCCAGGTGTTTACATCAAAATCAGTCAAATCAACTGCACAAATATTGTTCATAGCCAGTACAACCATTTGGAATGTCCTGAAGAAGAAAGAAACCACTGGTGAACTGAGCAACAGACGTCGAACCGGTAGAACACAGAAAAAAATATAAAAAAAATCAGTAGCTGATGACAGAAACATTGTGAGAACTGAAAAACCCTAAAACAACTGTCAGTGACATCACCAACAGCCTCCAGATGACAGGAGTGAAAATATGACAATCCACCGTTCA
>JAQQAE010017737.1:0-11383 GCA_029823295.1 Pseudamia nigra
AGCCAATCAGTGGCCTGCAGTCTGTGTACGTCACCTTCTCTACTTGACTCAGTTCACTTGGAACCCCGGCTGAGCAGATACTAAAAAAGTACCTGGTACCAGGTACTGTGACCTAATGGAAACGCTCCCAAAGCGAGTTGAGTCGAGCCGAGTCGAGCCGAGTAGGTACTAGTGGAAAAGGGGCATAAGTTTACATTTTAAAAGAGAGAATGCTACTGGTTCATGAGGCTGGACCTAATGCATCTTATCTTGACTATGATTGCACTTAGGAAATTCAAAACAGCATCTTTTTGTTTTTGTCTCTTCTAGTGTGGATTTCTGAGTGACAGTACTGAAGGAGTTCATATTTTTACAGCTTTTATTACTACAACACATCATTTACATTAACCTCCAAATCCATTAAATATACATTTTCATAGATCTTTAATTGGTGTAAGTTTTTTTAATTGAATGCTGTACGATAGAGGATAGAGGAACTCATCCTCTATACAAAGGTGTTACTCAACATAGTTTCCATCACTGACCCAAACTCTCAAACCTTCTAAAACAAATTCTGAAAAAAGTTCTTCCAGATCCAATCATCCTTTTTAACTTCAGCTTGGGTGTCATGTTGGGTGCCATGATACCACTTCACAGAGTCTTTGTCCATCTTCTGTATGGCAGCAAGTTGAATACCTGAAACTCCAGTTTGCACAAATCAGTTTATCCACTTCCTGATGATATATGAAAAAGACCACTGTATGAAACAGGTTTAGAGAAGAGGACTTGCTTTAACAACATATGCATTTTGAAGAATTTATGCTAGTTGATAGGACAAAAAGGTATTTTTTTCATTACTTTTGATACAACCCTTGCATTAAGAATGATGACACAACTGTTTCCCACCAAGCAGCCAAAAGCCTTTAGAGCAGGTCCAGGGCCACATGTGGCTCTTAAGCCCTCCTATAATGGCTCAGTAGTACAATAAATCAGAATGAACAAAAAGAAGCATTTTATCAACAAATAGAAGGAAAACAAACAAGATACAGCTGAAAAAACACAAAATGAACAAATAATCAATGAAATGAACAAAATGAAAAACAACACTATCAACATAATTGAACAAAATTGTCATGTAAATGAAAAACTACAAGAAATGAACAAAATAATGCAAAGATAATGAATAAAATAATCCACAAAATGAACAAAAATGAAAAAATCAAGCAAACAAACGAAAACTCAAACAGAGATGAACAAAAAAACCCAAAATAATATGCAAAATAAACAAAATAATCAACTAAATTAACAAAGCTCAGTAAAATAATGCATAGATTTTAAAGTGTTGTCATGTAAGATGTAAGATGTTTATCATATCACGTGGTACACAATGGGTTCAACATTTTTGGCGGGTATAAACACGAGTCTTTCTTCTTTCCATCCCAGAATGGCTCTTTAGATTGTAAAGGCTGCAGATCCCAGTTTAGAGCAAAAGGAAATAAAAGCAGTGATGAGTGTCCAAGGCGTTTCACTTTTATTATTTTGACCAAGAGACACCTAGTGGCTGAAAATACTGTGTATTGAAATAAAAATCAAAATGCCATTTGACAAAAATATGAAAAACAAATTAACTCTGCTGAGCAACACAGCATGAACAAAAACAACATGCAGTTGCAAGAAAAATCTTCTGTTTTTTTTCTTCAATTGAAATGGTTCAAGACTAACAATAATAATAGTTAATGCACCACATAAGAGGAAGGCTGATAAAAACAGGATCTGTGAAATAAATGGTACCACCTGCCCACTTACATTAACCCGAAGGTATCACTTTTGTAAGTGTGCAGGCAGTTGCATAATAGGATTGTAATATACAGTACAATGGTTTTGCTGTGGATCATATTTTTTGTCATGTATCCTTTCACCTTACCCTTTTCAGTTCCTGTAAATCAACACATTCTTCATGATACCTGAAAAACTCACAAAAAACATAACCATTCATTTGCTCCAAATACATCTAAAACAACATGTTGCCTAACTCCATCTAAGCTGAAAACAATAAACGAAAGTTAGAACAAAGGGCATATTCACACTTGGCTCATTTGGAGCAGTTGCTCCAAAACAGGCAATGTTTTCCCCAAATATTGTCTCATTTGTGCAAATGTGAACAAAGCAATCGCTCTTGGATGTGGAACAAAACGAGCGGACCGAGATCGGCGAGAAGAGGGCCTTGGCTCGCTTCTGTTTGATCCTTGTAGCAGTTCATTAGCAGTGAGAACACAATCAACTCAGCAACTGACACAAGTGACTCAAACTGTAGTTCACAAAGACACAGACATGCCATGCATAGCTATATAGACAGGCACGATCGAAGCTTACCTGATGCATTGTCCACAGTGCATCAGGTGGACAATGTACTGTATGTGGTGTGTATGTGGTGATGTGCCTCACTCAACCCCCTCAGTTCCTTGCGGTGGCACGTCTTTGTCTCACATGATGCATCAGAACATTATTTTTTGGATTCCCAGTAGAACTGGATATTTTGTTAATTTAGAAACACAAAAAGTCAAAGTAGACACACATGCAGCTGATGTTTCATGGTTGTTGTTTTTCCTGGGGCTAGTAGAGGATACTCTTACTTCTTCTAGAGAACATTCTGATTTCTTTGTTTGCACAAACTTTGGACCGCTACAGACTGATGCCCTGGGAACACAAAGGACAATTGCAACAGTATCATTTTAGCCCTTGAGTTGTGTCTAATCAAACGAGCCACATGTGAATACATCCTAAAGAATAGTAATTATAAAATGTAACAACCTGCACAAGATAAGAAGACAGCAGATAACCAGTATGATTACATCAGGTGTGTTATTGTGTGAGAAACAGAAGAAACACCCGTACCTGTTTTCATGCTATTGTGTTTTTTTCCTCTTGTTTAGATGTGACAAGCCAAGAAGATGAGAGGGTTGGCAGCACCAGATATACAAGATGAAGGAATACTGTAGAGATATTTCACAGCACAGCACTTTGACCTTTGAACTGTAAGCTCTTCTTCTCTGTGGAAAGCATTCCCCTTGGACTGACTGAGAGAACAAAACTGAAAGACTGAACTGGTTTCCTCCCACTGTATATCCGTGTGTATATAGACCATTATAAGAAAAAAAAAGTACAGAATTGTTATGCTGCTACAACTAAACCCATCATCTGGTATATAAAAAAGCAAAATAGCCGCCATGTGGTTTTGCATTTTAACAGGCTTGCAGTGCAGGTGTATAGTCTTGTTGTCAGTTCAATGTATGCAATTACTTCACTGGATATGAGTCTACTGTGGTTGTGTGTCAGTCATCAATTGCAAAACTTCTCAATCTAAGATATATTTAACTGCTAAAACAGCGGGTGAGGCCGAAGAGGACTGTTTTACGAAATGACGGATGGATTATAAGGACATCTGGGAAAACCGATGGAACTCTCGAATTTGTCTCTTCATGATTTTTCATCATTTGCAGGACTGACGTGGACATTTCCAGTGTTCTTGTGATCATCAGCACGTAGAAGAAACTTTGGAGTGCCATATACTTTTAAAGGGATACCAGTCATCGATTATAGCATCATGTATTGCTACGGAAAACCACTGAAAACATCTTATATACTGTAGCTTGATTCCATTTGAAAAACTGTGCCTCACAAAATGTACTGAGAAATCCTTTGAGTGCTTTTTAAATTATTGTTTTTTTTCCAGGGGAGGGGACTGTCAAGAGTAGTTTTGTTAGTTGTTGAACCCAATACAGAATCCATTGATTATATATCTTTTTCTCTGAACTTGTACATACTCTATATCCCTTTATGCCATAGTACTAGGTAATTTATAATGTTATAGAGTATTTTCAGTATTCAGTCTTCTACCCATATTTAATTCGGTCTATTTATATGCAGTGTTATATACCTCTGGCTGTCCTATTTCCCCACATGTATAAGGTCAGATGGTGACTTGCAGCATGGAGACTCTGTGCTTTTTTAAGGAACGGAAAACAACAAAAAAAATCATGAGTGATTTATTAACATTCCCTAAATAGACTGTTTGTACTGATGACATCTCTGGATTTTTCAGCCCCTCTTATCTTATTAAGGGTGCGGGTGCTGTGTAGATTTTGAACATGTGTGTCATCCAGGTGTTTGTGTATCTGTGTACGTGTGTGAGTGAGCGATTGTAGGTGTGTCGGCGTTAGACGTATTTAAGTATTTAAGTAGCGACCCTGTGTCCATCGTGCAAGACGCAAAAACAGACTACTGCTAGCGGCTCAGCATACACTACCACAACACCGGCACCAGTTTCCATTTGGATCGTCATCCTGTCCGTCCTCAGTCTTCACACCCTCTTCATTAGTTCTTTTCTGTCTCTTCTTTATTATTAACATGTTTTATGTGTCTATGTAAAACAGTAAAGCATATTTATTTTCAAATTATATTGTTTTTATATAAAATAAGGAAAAGGTTGCTGTGTTGTGAATGCTGTGTTTTCAAGAGATTTCTAATTAGGAGACATCAGTGTTCCGTTTTTGTGCAAATTGATACCCACACATCTACCTGCAGACTGTAATGAGGAAGAAACTAGTACTAGGACAAACAAAAACCCTGCATGCTTTTCATGAAAGCCAGACAGTCAGCCTTATGAATAAAACAGCACTTTGCAGCGATGTGCAGTAATTTCATCTGTTAAAGCTTCATTGACTGTAGATAAAAGCTAAATATCTGTTGGGAAAATGCATCAAGGGTGCGTACACTACCAGGCAAAAGTCTGAACACACCTTCTTCTTCAGTACATCGTACATTAACACTGAAGACATCTAAACTATGAGAGAACGGGTATGAATTATGTAGTAAACAAAAAAGTTTTTAACAACCCAGAGCATGTTTTATATTTTAGATTGTTCTTTGGAACATCCATTGCATTTTTAAATCACAGGTGTGCCTTATCAAGAGTTCAATTTTTTGCCTTCTTCATGTGCTTTAGACGAGCCATTCTCAAACACTGGGTTGGGACCCACAGGTGGGTCATGGGAGAATTCATTTGGGTCGCAAAACAAACTGGCATTTCAAGGAAACAAGAACTATGTTTTTGATACTGAATATTTGTATTCTGATTATTGTGATTATGACACTCTTGAGAATGAATGAGTGCCTGTTACCTTTGCATAAATATAATAATCTAGTAATAAAGTGTTATGTCTAAAAACATAAAACAAAACTTCCAACATGGCTTCAAACTGGGTCATTTACCTGCTCTAGATAATAATGAAAGTGCTGTAATATTACAAAATAGCAGTTAAAATGGTCAAGAACATTAATTTATGCACAAGTTCGCTGCATAACTCACAATTCACTCATAACTTTTGCAATTTGGGTCATGACAGTCATCTCTAAAAATTGGGTGCACAGCAAAAAAAACATTTGGGAACAACTGCTTTAGACCATCAGTTGTCTTGTGCAGAGTGATGATGGATACAGAGTCAATTGCCCTATTAGTGCCACTGCAGCAACTATACAAATCCATATTATGGCAAGAAACAGTTAAGTGAAAAGACAATATATCACTATTTCAAGAGATAAATGACAGTCCGTCTGAAAAGGCTCAAGAAATTTGGTCCTCAAGTGCAGTTACCAAAACCATCCAAACCAAAAACAAATGCTATCTGAGGTGCTGTAAATTACCGGTTTCTGAGGAAGGTAATTCTAATAATCATGTGCCAGGAGCAGAGGTAGCTCTTGGTTTTCTTTCCTGAAACCCAGTTTCATTGTAGGGTTTGGATGGACAGACTGACTGACCATTTCCCAATGTAATATCTTTTATCTTTACTTAACTGTTTCTTGCCATAACATGGATTTGTACAGTAGTTGTGATAGCACTAATAGCATTATTGAATTTGTACCCACCCGTTCTCCACTTAAAATGACTGATGATCTAAAGCACATTAAGAAGGCAAGAAATTGCATGGTGGTGCAGCGGGTAGCACTCGTGCCTCACAGCTAGCAGGTCCTGGGTTCAGTCCCACCACTGGGTGGCGGGGACTTTGCATGTTCTCCCCGTGTTCTCCCCGTGTTCTTTCCCTGCGTACCCAGGTACTCTGGCTTCCTCCCACAACCCAAAAAAAAAAAACATGCACCAGGGGTTAGGTGAATTGGTTACTTGTCCATAGGTATGAATGTTTGGTGGTCCTCTTAGAGGCCGTTGGCATGAATTGGCTGCCACTTTCTGTCAGTCTGCCCCAGGGCAGCTGTGGCTACAGATGTAGCTTACCACCACCAAGAGTGAATGAATAATGAATTCAGTGTCATCTTTGGGACAGAGACTTGAAAACTCTATATAATTCCAATCTATCATTCTTATTATTATTATTACAAACTAACTCTTGATCTGGCACACCTGTGATGTGAAAGCCGTTCCAAATTAAAACTTTGTGAAGCTGATGAGAGATGCAAACCTGTCATCAAAGATACATGCTTTGTACAATCTAAAATAGAATTCAGATTCAGATGTACTTTATTGATCCCAATACTGGGAAGTTGTTTCTCTTCAGAGAAAATTAAGACACAATAACAGTAAAAGACACCCAAGAAAATACAGTAAGTAGGAGAGTAGCAAAGTACCAACAAAGTTAGAAAAAAATAAAAGCAAGTAAAAGCAAGAACACTCTCCAGGAGGTATTGCAACTGGCTGCCTCTCAGCAGGACACCACATCCCATATGTACCTGCAGACTGCAGAAAACATGTTTTGGTTTTTGTTTACTACATAATTCCATATGTGTTCGTTCACAGTTTGGATATCTTCAGTACTAATGTGCAATGTTGAAAATAACAAAAATGAAGAAAAAAAAACCAAAAAGATAAGGCCTGTCTAAAATCTTTTTAATTAGGGCTATGGTTAATTTAAAAATATGCATCTATGACCAACATTTGTTTATCATAAGATTGATTATTTTGTTGCAGGGTTAAGTCACCTGAGATTCAGTCTTCAAGTTGAGTCAAGTTGTGACACGGTTAATATAAAACGAATTAAAGTCTTTGTGTGGTGAGAATTTGGCAAAAAAACTCAAACATGTATCTATTTCCTGGCCTTTAACCCAAGGGCAGAATACAGTTGTCAAAGAGCAAAATTGGCAAAGTAAAACATACATGCATGTTCCGGCAATTAACCAGTGTCTTCTGAAGTTACAAGTAATTTTAATATCCTTTTTCATTTCAGTAGGAATTTTGCTTTGACACACATAAATCAATCGAGCAGAGGAGGCAAAAGAAGAATTCAGTTGTAGCAGACTCCCTTGTTTCAGAGAAAAGGTCATTCTACATTATTAGGCTGATGGCTGAAAATTACTGTAAGGTTCCAGGAGTGCAGAGATCTTTTGTATTAGATTATAAACCCTGTAAACTCTTAGAGTACTCAAGGCAATGGGCATCATTAACAGTTACACTTCATCTCGACGACTGGAGAGCTGATAGTTGCAGGTGAAAGTCCATCTTGCATTTGTGGTTCCCAAACGTAGGGTCAAAACATAAAATATCACATCTTGCGATTATCATCCACATGTGCTTCATCTCCTTATACTTAACATTAATTGTTATATAGAAGGACTGCTTCTGATTATTTTTCATTTAGTGCCCTTTTAGCATCTTTCCCTTTTATAACAATAACCATGAGCAACTTCTTCTCGTTGGTCCAAGTTATAAAATCTAAAATAGCTTTCACATAGTACATGAATGAACCATGGTTCATTTAGATCTGAATAGACACCACCTCTTTTAACTAGACCAAAGATCAGCTTATTGGATTGCACCTTGATCCAGGGAACTTTCACAACTGATAATTTGCTTTGAATCCAACTTGAAAGCCCAAAAGTCCAGAGCAAACAAGTTGTGAGAGTGCCCAAAATGTAATAGATAACCTAGATAAGCTTTCAACATGAGCATTTTACAAACTGTGTGAATGTTTTTGCAAGTGTGGGTCCTGAGAACTTTCTTCTTTGGTTCTAGAGCTGAAAAAGTTTGTGGAATTTTGTACAATACTGAATTTGTTGCTATACAGAAACAATACTATTGTGCTTACATTGAGGTGGAAGCAACTTACAGTCCTAATACTAGTCTTGGCCACTTTGGCACTGTTCATTGGGCTCCAAGAAACCCTGACTTCCATAGGGTTACATTGGACTTCTCTCTAAAAATACTAAGTAAATACATTTTTATCAAGAATCATCATAGTCTCAAATGTTTTATTAGGACAATATAATAAGTAATGTGGTGAATCCTTCAACTTTTTGCTCTGTTATTCTTCTTCTTCTTCTCCTTTCGGCTGCTCCCCTCAGGGGTCGCCACAGCGAAATACCAATGATCCGCATGTTTGATCTGGCATAGGTTATTAATAGCAAATAATCCAACACATCACTCCTGTGCTGGGATTTGATTGACAGGTTGCTATGATAACTCAACTTGCCAGCAGAGTTGGATCAAGTCGGACTTTCATAGCTTCTATTTAATAGCAGTGTTACTAATTAAGTGACTTTATCACTATATTTAGTGAGTTTTGAGACCCCTCTGATGACTCAATGACTCTTTTTCAAAACAGTGACTTGCAACAAATCTAGCAGCTTTTTCTGGTGTTAGTGGAGACTTTTGGAGACTCCGAAATGAAAGGACGTGTCTTTTGTACTCTTCCCAAGGAGTGGCAGGTGCTGCCGTGGACCCTTCCTCCATCCCAAAGCACTCACAGTCCTCATGCAGCAGTCCCTCCTAGCTGCAGTCCCTCTGCATCCATGGTGCAAATCAATCACACGTGCAAAGCCGCCGCTGGCTGGATGTATAAATCATTGCACTAAAATAAATCATCACATTTGACCCAGATAGCTTCAGTCACTCATGTTTTCCTCCGTGTGTGCCTCTCCGTAACATAAGCTAAATAGCTAGCTGGTTAACTCATTGTGACTCAGTTTAAACTGTACACTCAAAAATAAAGAGAGGAGTGGGAATCAGACCATGATTTCAAAGAATGGTTGAAGCTGTTTATTGGAGGTGATACAAGGGCATACTGCCTGTATTTTAAGGCTGATTTATATTCGATTTAATATTTAAATTATGCAAATTAGGTGATGATGTCATTTAGTGACTTCTAGCAACTTTTAGGACACTGCTACTTTACCTTACTGTACCTTACTGAGGAGTTGGTAACACTGAAGTCACAACCCTGCCGGCCTCAAAACAGCTGTTCAGAAACCAGTGGGTTACTTCACAGTCACTTTGTCTTTTAAGATATACAGTCTATCATACATATACAGTGTATGACATTCATCAATTTTATTTTAAATATTTTAACCTGTTTTACATAGACTACTGGTGTGAGATGGGAAATGTGGGGGTGACCGTAAATGTGGGGATTCATACTGGGACTCTAATGCCCATACGCACAACTCAGATATCAGATCACTCCAGAAGAGAAGATTCTACACTGACTGATGACTCTTTGGATATCTTCCACTATGACTTTTCCAGGAACCTATTAAACTACTCAAAACCAGGATCCAATTTTGTTTCTGTTTTATCCACACTGTCCTTCTGTCCTTAGCATGGGGCACATCCTGTGAAATACATCTTATACCATTAACCTCCTAATGAAAAAACATTCTGTTACACTATCAACCAGATTATCATGATCACCTGTCCCCCTTAAACTCAACAGTGGAGACAGAGAATAGTTTAAGCTACTTTAGGATTAGTGACTCGACACTTTAGTATTAGCTGATCGTACTCTGGACCAAATCTAACCCTTATGAATGTCGATTAAGTGGAGCTTGTAAGATCTTTGGTCATGTTTGTTTTGAAACTCGGCCCCTCTTAGCCACACTGCTTGCTGCGTCTGGCTGGATTACCTCCTGCAACAGACATGCTAAAGCTGTTCTTGTCCTCACTCAAGCTCTTTTGCTCTGTAAGCGCATACCTAAAAATAAAGCACATCATGTAATCTGTGTAAATTGTGGGGGGCCTTTCACTGGTTAAAATGCACCAAAGAATGTCATAAACCATCTAATCTGTGACTTACCAGGAACCCGCCAAGCTAGCTAGCAGCATGTCTTTTAGCTAAATTGTGTTGACTTAGTCTGAACTCTTGTTTTCCTCAAAAAAGTCCCAAAATGGATAAATAAGTGCTGAATGTATGATTAAATATCCCAACAAAGAGTATATGTTTCATGATAAGAGGGCCTTAAGCTCAAAATATGTCATTTCAGGTAAATAATAGCTACAGAAAAAACACTCATTGCTCAAAGTCAATATTCAATCTTGCGAGTCGTAGCCTGTAGGTCTGCTGGTTATTATTACTCTGATGTATAAGCATACCATGTAATTAATCATAACCAAAGAATAAAGTGTGTTTTTATGTAACATGTTCACGGTGAGGCTTTTAGCAGCGAGGAGTAAAATATGTTTCCATCAGCTCAAGACACAAACTCAGCAAGAAAAGTAGCGACTGACTGTCCTAGAAGTGAATGACTGATGTCATCACCTAATTTGCATAACTGAAATATTATAAAACTGAATAGAAATGAGATTTTTGCAACTCCAACTAGCCTTTGAAATCACGGTTTGAACACAGAAACCTCCTCCAATTGTCCCTGGGGGCTGCTGACAACAAAAAGCATAAAATGCTGCACTATTCATGTAAAAGATATAGTCATACTACACATCAAATTAAACAGGAGAATCTCCGCTACAAGCACATATAAGTCAAATTTACACACCGAACACGACACAAACATGAAATATCAAAATCCTAAAAAGAGGCTGGGGCTTAACAGGTTAATGTGCAAACAAATAAGCAAAACAGTCTAGAAAATGAACAAGATAATCAAGAAAATGAACAAAAATAATAACATGACCACAAATCCACTAAATAATAACCAAATGGACAACGCAATGTAAAGGCTTCTGCCTCACTTTGGTTCACTTTCCTCATTCAAATAGCAGCTGGGGTGAACAGAAAACTTCTAAACCTGCGCTGCATAAGTTTTCAGTCAGTGCAGTTCTCTTCTTGCCAGACTCCCATTGTTATCGCTTTATTTTCAGTTTGGTCTTGACGCAAGGATAATTTAATTTTGTTGCCTTTACTGACAAAATGTATCGGCTATGGTTTAGACAAAATACAAATGCTTGATTTCAGTGTCTGAATGAGAAGGTGTTTAAGAACCAAACTGCCATGAGATGGACACATGAATGAAGGATGGGGCAAAAATGTAGAGTAATGTTTGCAGATGCCACCACAACATGCTCCCAGGCAGGTAAATTATCCCCACCCCCCCACACTCCATACACGTACACACACACACACACACACACCCCACCACACACACACACACACCACATCTAACACGA
>JAQQAE010017738.1:0-11383 GCA_029823295.1 Pseudamia nigra
AGTGGGGGTGCTGGAGAGGTGGGGGTGCTTGGGGAGATGGGCGATGAGTTGGTGTGATCATCTCTCAGGGGGACATTAGTAGTACTGTAGGTAACTGTGTGTATTTGAGTGTGTGTGTGTTTTTTTTAGCACTAGCTGAAATGAAGAAGTACTAGAGGAGTCGAGTAACGAAGCTGAAGGCGATGGAAAGATGTTTTAGATTAAGATGTTTATTAAACAAAATGCTTCCAGGTACGCTTGGAAAAATGTATTATGGACAATCTGTGAGTTTTCTCTATCAACTGTGTGAGCAACGTCAAAAAAAGAACAGTAACAAGCAGGTTCACTCAAGGAACTCATGATGCAATAATGGCAAAAATAAATTTAAAAAAGAAATGCAAAGACTGGAGAATAAGAAAAATATCAGTTAATGTAATTAAATTTTTGCTTGGTTAATTATTATTTGATTGAAATATATTGTTATTTATGATCAAGTTTTTAGTACATTTCACTACAGGTTCTCAAAAGTCTTACATTTAATCAACTGTTATAAGTCCTTAAAATAATTATTTAGATTACATTTGAAAGAGGTCCTCCATGATAAAATTAATATTTCTCATTTAACAAAACTTTTAACACTAGACCTATCCTTTTGAAAAATAGTAAATGTACCCAATTCATACTACATTTATCTGAATCCACATCTGTATGTGAACACATACTGAACATGCATGTTACTTTTATAATTACCTGCACTGCTTGAGAAGTAAAGGAAAAAACAGACTCAAGTTTGGTTAAAACTGAACTCAAAGATGCCTTAAAATAATTAAGATCAGTGGAGATACTGTGTCAACACATGTAAAAACTAGAAACATTTTAGTTGTATGTGTGCCTATTATTTCTTTTTCACAAAACAGTACTTATTTTCCTATGTCTTTATCTGCAGGGCGTGTTTCAGCAACACTGCCAAAGCTTTGCGAGGTTCTAATAACAGAGAGAGACTGAAAAGGTAAAGATGAGTGAAAAAGCAAAGGTGGATGGAAGGAAGGGGAGGTTGGTGTGTGAGATTAAAGGAGCCCTCTGGTTGCGTGTGTGCTCACGCAGGAGGTACTTGGATCTCTATCTGTGCAGCCTAGAGGGAGACTCACTAGTATCAGTCATACTGCAGACCCCCTGCCCTCCAAACAACTTTACCCCTGAGGAGCTCAGTGCCCTGCACTACTGCACCGGTAACTATCTCACTAACAAGAAATTAGTTTACATGCACGGATATAGGACACATAGGGGAGCTCATGTATTAAAAAAAAAAAAACCCTAAACACTCACACAAAAGAGGGTGGACTATCAAACACATCGAGGGGGGCTTTCAAGGATAGACGGACGATCATAAACCAAATTACTTAAAATGGAGATGTTCAGTGGCGTGTGCATAGATATGTATGGAGAGAATAAACCACAGTTTGAGCTGCTGGTCACTGTGTACAGTATATCTGAATGCATAAATATCCAGCATTCACTATGTAAAATTGTGCGCATGTAAAGTGATTGGTAATTTTAGCTCACAGCTGTTTTGATACACTGCATAAAAATGAGAAGTGTGTGGTTGAAGACTAAATATGTTCAGGGATAATAGAGAGTGCACACTTTCCTGGTCTGATTTCCCCAGAGGTGAGTTTGTCTACACAGGTTCAGTCAAGCAGAATGGATGGTTGTTTCATTCTAAATGCTAATGGACGGAACTTGGATGCAGAGGCTTCTGCGCAGCACTCAAAGGCAATAACATACTGCAACACACAGCTCATCTCATCATGCAGAAGTGGGAAGTTATGGAGTGCAAATATTTTGCTACTGTACATCCTCTACTTAAGTAACCATTACTATGTTCAGGTAGTTTTCAGGTATCTGTATTCATTCCTTGTATTTTAACACATAATTCTGGACTTTATATGCCTTACTTTTTCAAAACAGCTTTAATTTGCTGACTGATGGACCTACATGTCTTAAAGTACTGTAACAATGGACTGTCTTTTCTCTTAACTGTATCTTGCCATAATTCGTTATAGCAGCATTAGTAGGGCTCTTGACCCTGTACCCACCCTTCCTCTGTTCATGTCAATTAATGGTCTAAAGTGTGCTACCGGGTGAGCCACGAGGTGCCCCCACCATGTGTTCTTTCACCATTTGGAAGTTTTCAGTATTATGTACAGTGTTAGGTCCAAATTTTTCACTGGTACTGTACACCACTGTCTTCCCAAGACTGACCTAAACTGACATGGATATGAAGACATTGGTGCAAACCAAATGACAAATTAAAAAAAAAAACACAAGGGGAGAAAAGATGCCACAAATAAAGGGTGAATTTTGATGTTCAGTTTGCTTAACATGAAACCGCTGGTAGAAAACATTCAACTGGCTCATTATTACTGTTATGCTTGGAGTAGACTTCAGAGACTGTACATTTTCTCTCTTAGGGGATTTGTTCTACTTATTTTACACAAGCATTTTGCACGTCTACTTCAAAGAATGCATATGTAGCTACATGTCTCTTATGTAGGACTCCCTGACAACACATGTGGTACCAGTTCTTTGCATTGCTATGACAAAGGGGAGCTGGCAGTGATTGGTTTGGTTTAAATGATCTTATACCACAGTTACATGCAGACTGACAGGCAGCTCTCAGATCAGTTCAGTGTTAATTAGCTCCTATCAGCGCAGCAGGCAGACAGACACACTCGCTGTCCCCTTCACAGTGCTGCAAGCCACACCATCTGCTCCTCTGCTGGTTTCACCCACAGAGAAGTCCTCAGCATCTCCAGTGTCTACCAGTGTCTTGTCTGTCTCCAGCCCAGACTGAAATGAGGTATGATCAATTTTTTGTGATATGCTTTTACACAGCATCTCCTCTTATCTCATCAGGATGTGCAGAATGAGTTATACCATAATAAAAGCTGTAGCATTGGTTAAAAAGTGTGTTTTTCCAGTGACCTAAAATGCATATCGTGGCTTGAGGAAACAACTAAATATTTTTTCCACCAGAGCTTTTTGATGACCTCGTTGGGAAAAACCAACACATAATTGAAGTCAGTTTTAAACAAACCACATCAGTGCAGCACACACATGCAGACGTATCTAGAAGAACAAGTTCCATATTGCTTTAAAAGGTCCCATACTGTGAAAACTCATCTTTTTGAGGGTCATATAAGCAATGTGCAATAAAATAAAAGCTGGAAAAATATGCAGTTGCTCAGTGCTGCCAGTCCTGAAAACCCTCAAAAGATGAACAGGAAAAAAAAGCTATTTTTGCATTTCGTGAAGCTGAGCCAGCGACACGCCCAAATATTTAAATAAACCTACCTATACAATTGTAGTAGACTACAGTAATAGAGTTGAAACATTTATTAACCATGTGATTTTTTGTGAATTTGTGCATTAGATCTCACATTCAGGTAATATTAACTGCATTGCCTTATGCTTGCCAACTGAACAAAGGAAAGAAAATGGGAGGAATTAGGAATACTAGAACAAATTTTGCCCAAAATGAAAAGTGAAGTTAACAGTTAGCTAATGCAAGTGCAACAGCGTTGAAGTGACTTCAACAAAGGGTTGAAAAACTTTGAAATTAGAGACAAATTTGCACACCGAATGAAATCAGAAATGCACCAATATGTGATTTTTGTCCATTTTATTTAAATTAAAAAATGTGCATTTGTTTATCTATTAATTAGATTTCTTGTTTTATTGTGCTTATTTTGTTCATTTACTTGACTTTTTTGTTCATTTAGCCTCTAATTTGTTCATTTTCATTCAATTTACCACTAATAATCTTATTCTGTTGCTTTTGATTCCTTTGCTTTCTTACTTTACATGATTTGGTTGACTTTAAGTCAACACACAAAACCAAACACAATAACTCACAGACAGGAAAATTTGACTCCTTGTTTTCTCTGAAACACAATGTGATTGAGTCACCAACTAAACAAGACCTCACAAAATGTAGTCTTAACTCAATTTTGACCTAGTTACTACACTTTGCCTTTGTAGGACAGAATATGCTGAAGGACTTGTTTGCAATTTAGCTGACAAAAAGAGAGAAATTAACAGCGGCATAACTAAGAAAACCTAAACAATAGATTCATATTTCTTTGTTTAAGCCTTGAAAAGTCTTAATTTCATGAAAAAGTGGGCATTAACCCTAAATGCAACAGCATAAATATGTGATACCCTGACTCAAACACCCTGGTTTGGGTCAGGGTCGCTGTCATTACAGGCCCTGAAAGATGCGTGTGTTTGTGTGTCAGCGTGAATCTGTCGCATCCACCCTGCTGTGGTGACATCACTCAGCTACAGAAGAACAATAGAGAAAGAATGACGTAAAGCTGTGAGAGGAACTGGGCAAGCTGTCTCTGTGTGTGCTTTGCCAACGCCTGCATCTCATTCTCAAATGGCTTTTAAAGCCGCTTGTGGGACTTCTGTATTTTTGTTTGTAAAGATAAATACACATGTCCACACTCATCCGTAAACATGCTTGTTCAGTTCCCTAGGCGTCACCCTCGTCCACTCTGGGGAGCCCCTATGTTAGTTTATCTGAAAGAGGAAATAGTTATGCAACGAATGAGGAAGTGGCTTTTTTGTCTTTATCTCTGCATGTTTGTGTGATATCAAGAGGAGTACGATCACAAATTCTTGCATTCCTCAAAAAGGGGCCTTGGACTTGCCTGGAAGTCCAAAATTAGCCCGTTGCCATGGCGATCGAAAATCTCCCTCCTCTATCAGGAGGCAGTGGCGGCCCCAGAGGTTCAGCCCAAAGTTTGTGTATGGTCAGGGTGTGTTTACAGTAATAAGACCTCTGTTACAAGTCTGTGTACATACCAGGAAAAGTGTGAAACCACTGAGGATTAAAACACTCCGCTCTAGTTGACTCTCCTGCTTGGAAATAAATTCTCATCTTTGTCAAAAGTAATGAGGAAACTAGAAATAAAATGGATTTTTAACAATAACATACCTGCATAACGCTATCGAGATACATGTCCATTCCTCCATAAAGCAATTTAGAAAAGAACTAGGTGTGTAAGGAAGTGACACTATATGCAGAGATAATGTGCATTAAAGACCGCAGTGCATCCACCATTGTTCCCGGGAGTGACGCCATGACAGGAGTGGCAGTGGGCAGTCTGAGCATGAATGGAATCTAGTGGATGCAGGCCAGCCGTGGTTAGGATAAACTAGCTTAATTGTTAGCTACCCCCCCCCCTCCTGCCTTTGGAAATTTCCACTCCACATCTGTCAGAGTCATGTGGGTAAATATTGCAGTAGCAAACCCATGGCACAGCATGACAGTACAGCACCAGCACCAGTACCAGACTCTAGAACATTTGGCCCAGATTGTGGGTGAGGTTCAAGTTATGAGGTGCTGATGGGGGGAGTAGCATGGAGAAAGTGGGTCTGGCTGACACGCTGCTCAGCTTCAGCTCCTGTTGACCTGATGTGTTGACAGCGCCTAGGTAACAGTTTAAACAAACTATTTTTACTCCATGCTGGATGACTGCATGACATGGCTGAGTTGGGATGTTCAAAAGAGCTCTAGATAGAGTTTAAAATGCAGCAGGAGCCACAAGGTATGCACTGTGAATGGACTGTATACACAAAACAGCTTAAACAGCTACGGTTCAAGTATATAGGGCACTGTGGTACAACCCCCTCCCACTGGAGCTCCTCTTAGCTTCTTTATTACAACAAATGAAACCTGCGTCATCAAAGATAAAGGAGCAAAGGTTACTGTGTAGATAACATATTCTCAAAGATGTATATTTATTTGATCCTTTTTCAACACCAGATGATGTAGAGTTGTCACAGCTATGACTTTATTACCTTACTGCAATTATTTGAGCTAACTTAGGATTAGAACAATGAATATTTTATTGTTACACATCTCAATTTATCCATTGGAGATTTGCTTTCGATGTCCTTAAACGGACAAAAATATCATTGTTTTCCAAAGACCAACGTGCTGTGGTCTCCTCATGTGGGTCTGTGCTGCGTAAAATATTCAGATGAGTAGAAAAGATACAAAGAAACCAAAAAACATTCAAATTTTAGAGCCTGGAATAAGGTGCATCATTTCAACTGCTTTGACATTTTCAAATTATTCATGTTAAATCTGATCTGTGTAAAAGCAAACAAGAATGAAATGCTGAGTTTAATGCCAATGAATGCTCAACTATATTAGGCGTAATACATAAATAAACTATTGCTCATCTGATGTTATACAAATTATATAAAATTAAACATTTACGATATCAGTGGTGCTATATGCCACTTTTGTTTTCGTAAATTTTGAAATTTTTCAAAGCATCTTCTAACTTGTTGACTTAATTATCACATAAAAAAGCCTGATGAAATAAATTCACTGGCTCAGAGCACGATTCCCATTACATCACATTTTTACTACAACATGAAGATTAAAAACGACTCAACACGTTCCAACATTTGCAAGCTTGTTGACGCCTGCAACACTACGTTTTAATTAACAACAACTAATCCTGTGTCAGATTTGTCAAGCGTCTTGTCACTTTGCGGACATACTGCTGTAACATACACTGTTTATATGTAGAACAGAAATCACGGTTGGTTCTCTTAAGCGCACCTAAGCTCAGATATCATGAGTCATATGTGTTTATGTCTTGTGCTGCATTTTTATCATAATCTGCACTTTTTTCTCATCTCTTATGCATCTGGGACAAAATGTCATCCTCTTTCGTTGCATGTTAAAGTACAGATGCAGTGTGTATTTGTGTGTGTGGGCCCTTAAAGCAGACAAGAAGCTCTGGGTGATGAAGGAGAAGGGGAAGAGGAGCAGGAGGCATCACGTCATGGTGGAAAAATTTGGCAGAGGCTCACATAAACACTCACAACACACATACACGTACACACTGGCCTGTTTTTGTTCTCCGTTTTTGAGGCAAGAAGGGGAAAATGACATCAAGCCCATCATGTGAGGCCAATGAGACAGACGAGGAAGGGGGGTGGGGGGTGAGACACACTGGCAGAAACAGAACATTGTTACATAAATCTAAACTTGGTTCAGGCCTCCTCTGGTCCTGTTACCTTTACTCTATGTGTATGTGTGAGAGTGAATGTCTACATGCATTTTCTCACTTTTGTAATGTGCTTGTGCATGTAAAGCATTTGCACAAAGCCCCATCAAGGTGTAAAGACCTCATTACATACCTACAGAGTGACCATTTGCAGAAAACAGAGCATTATGTCACTGTGCAGCACCAAGGCTTCTCAAAGTCTCAAGCACTTTTCAGACCAGAGGGGTGATGTCATAGATATTTTTGCAGGCTATTTTCTTTGACCTTTGTGCTCCCTTGGTGCTAGCTGGGGTGGGGCCAGTGTGTGCATATGTGTGCCCTTCTGTGTGTGTTTGTGTATCTACGGGCCAGGGTGAGAGCACGGAGGCCGCTGGCGCCAGATGTGACGACCGCAGGAGTCTGGGCCTAAAAATAGAGCTCTGTTCTCAGCACCGTGAAACAGAAGAGAAGAAGAGGAGGAGGAGGGGATGGGGAAAGAGGGAAGGAAACCGTGGGTAAGGTTGAAGTGGGAGAAGTCAAGGTAGTGGGGTGAAGGAAAGCCAGAGCCAGGGAAGGCGAGGTCATTGAGAGTAATGTGCCAGATCTCCCTTGGGAAGGTGAGCTCACCTCCTAAAAGCACCACTGGCTCCTTCTCAATGAAATCATTGATCTGCTGGAGCTCCCTGCAGCGTAATGTATAGGGGTCAGATGGAGGCGGAGGCAGAGGGGGAGACAGGGGCCAGGAGGTGCATAAAGGGCGGGTTAGAAGGTTAAGTGAGGCAGGAGATAAGTAGGAGGAAGAAGGTGGATAGAAAAAAGAAACCATGGGGAAAGCTAGAACATGGATTTAATGAAACAAGTCTGACCAGAACTCATCTGATGCCAAGTGCTTTATGCCACAGAGATATGTTATGAGCCTGTTAGAAACCTGTTTAACAGGAGATGGACTTGGAATGGCGCTATTATGAGCTGCTAAACAGACAACCCTTTTGAAATGCATCACATACAGGACAACATAATAAACACAGAGAGGTTTGTCTTGGACAGATTCAATTTCATCCTTTAAAACAGCAGACCTGTTCTTTTAGAGCAGAGGTGTCAAGCCATATGCCATGGAGGGCTGTGACCCTGCAGGATTTCTTTCCAACCAGTCCCCAACCAGCAAATTTTACTGATTAGCACCTGCCCTCAGTTTTAAGGAGTGCTGATCAGTAAAATCACCTGCTTTAGTGACAGAATGAAGTGAAGAGCATGGTCTGGGTTGTCCATGATGCCCCCCCAACTTCTTCCATGTACAGATGTCCACCACAGCCCGCAGTGAGTCCAATCTCCCCCCATCCACTAATCTAGGCCTTTAAAAAAATTTTTTTTTACAAATCAGTTCAACTATTTTACATCTTTCTGTCTGATGCTGCCTCCTGCATAAAAGAGTACTTTGGAAAAACTTAAATGCAAAACTGTTAAATCTTAGGTCAGACATCTAAGGACCTGAGACTCTGTCGGAAAAATAAGCAGTCTCTTTTGACAGAGTGTATCTGTGTTCTGTTCTGGCCAAATGTACACCAACATACTTGTGTGTTCTCACCACCTCAATGTCCACTCCACCTGTACTGACTGTTTGAAGAGGCTCTTAGACATCCAAACAATCAATTTATGCACAAATTTACTTTATAGATAAGGCCTATCGCGAATTGGGCCATGATGGCTTGTCATTTTTAAGGGATTTGGGAAACACTACATTTGAACTTGCAGCACAGAGTAAACTGTACTTTCATGCAGGTGTGCATGTAAGTGTTTGCCATGGCTGTGGTTCTGATCAGATTTCCTCCCTCAGGCTGGATGTGAGATTTCCTTCAGGAGAAGAAACCATAAAGAAAAACTCCACTGGTGCATGGGTCAGCATGACGGCCTGTCTCACTGAATGAGCTTTTCGACCACACACACAGACTGACACATGCATGCACACATGAATGCACATTAATGTAGCCACACACATACATTGGACCTGAGTGGGAACACACACAGGATGAAATAAGGAGCATTACCTCATCTCCTCAATAGCTCTCCTTGTTTTTTTTTCTCACACTTTTACATTGCCACATGTACACAGTGCTTCACATGCTCATATTCCTGCAGACACACAAACATTTGCACACACAATCATGCACTGACACAAACAGACCTCCTTATGTAGCTCATTGGAATGTCTCTATGAACGGCTGTATTGTGAGATCCGGCCTCCCTCGATTACCTCACTTCTTTGCATGCATGCACAGTAAAATGTGCACACACAAATGCACACAAAGGCCACGCCCCATTGTCTAAAAGTAAAAAAGAATGACACATAACTGAATTGACCTTTGTACCTCTGCCTGTGCAGTCACACCCTAACCTGATCTCATCAAAGCCTCGGGACACACAGCAGCTCCTCTGTGTGTGTGTGTTTTCAGTTTATGTGAGTGAGAAAGAGAGCGAGTAAAAAAAAATGAGAGAGAGGTACCTTTCATCTTCTGATACCTCTCATCAGTATGTCATCGCCATGTCTCATCCTGCATGCTCTTGAGTTGAGCTGGCAGGCTGACAGCGTGGGAGTGAACACGTTAACCTGTAAAAACTAAACTGCTCAAAGTATGTGTGCCATATGTCGGCCGCCACGAGAAACTGGTATAAAACTACATAGAATAGGTTAGAAAAAAACTCAACAACAGTGAGCAATTTCAGCCAGTGGGCACCTCTCAATCAAAACAGGACTTGCTGATGAAAACCTGACATTTCAAAAATAGTGTTGACAGACCATGTAATATATTTTAGCTTTACTTACATTAGGCTAACAGGCAAATATGTCCATTATGCAATTTGTTTTTACTGAAACAACATCAGCAACTTTAAATATAAATAATTAATCTCCAATTTAAATGGCCAGTTTAATGAGGATTTAGGTTGATTTCATTCAGAAACTGAAATCATCTTTGCAGCATTGCTTACAACATGACTTTTACACTCAGTCATTACCTTGGCTATAATTACAGTCTTCTCTGAATTTGAACACTGTTTGAAGCATCTGATATAATGTATAAGGGTCACCACCATGTAAAATAGATGTTTCAATGTTACATTTGTGAATGCATATCATCAAAGTGTTTCTGTTTTGCTTTTTTTCTTGGCTTCCACATAACATGCATGGTTATGATTCTTCCTTCTCTTGATTAGACTTTGAAAAGTTCCTGGTTAGAGAATTAGTTTGTTAGTTCATGTATGTGGAATGTGTTTCACCGAACCTGTTCAGCTACAACACTGGTAGCCATGAGTCGGATCTTTATACCTATACATGTATATTGTGATTATCAGCTTAACTGGTGAACAGCTACTCATTAACAGTTAATTCTATCTATTATTTGGTGTTTATCTTTAAACCTCTAAAATGCCAGAATACAGAATACAAAGACTAATTGAGTTGTACTGAAAAATGTAAGTCATAAATAGAAGGAGGTCACGTATGTTCAGACATTGTGTCCATTTCCCTCCAAATCCATCACATGCTTTGTTCCATTACCTCTTTCTCATTTCCTCCTGTTTCATTTTTCTCTATCACTTTGACCTAGCGGTGCAATGCTTTAGTAATCCTGTAAAAACATTGGCAGATGGCGCTAGGAAAGATTCGGAGCAGTGTTGCACATCTGTAAACTCCACACAGACACACACAAGATTAAAGAAAATAAACACCTGCGGTTTCCTTTTTATATTCTGTGTTTTTAACAAGTTCTATAAATACAATGCTATATTTATCACCACCTCCCCTCATGAAACCATTACCCACCGCTCTTTTTATCAGTACATGGCACACACTTCCTTTTTACGTTATGTTGATGCTTCTTTTTGTCACTGCTAAAACTAGAACAGGAGGCACAGGAGGCAGCATTCAAACATTTCATCATAGCAGACACACAGTAGAGCTGATGTGACATTTGGTGGAGCTCTGCATCTGGCATCAGTGAACATACCACCTAGCTCCTCACTAGCAGGCAGTGTTGTCTTTATTTTGGTTGTGTGCTGCAGATTGGTGGGAAACATGCAAACTTTAGACCCACTGGGAAGGCAGCTGGCTCCGAGCAAATGATGTTCTCCTCCTCCTCTACAACACACACACAAGCCAAATGCACAAAAAGGCAAGACACATCAATCTGACTGGTGAGATCATCGTTGTGGTAAAGAGAAGCATGTTTCTCACAAACACTTTCACACAGTGGATGAAGTAATATAATAGACATGTGCTAGTACACAAACTTATGCAAAACTCACGCGTTCACACAGACACACCCCCCCCACCCACC
>JAQQAE010017739.1:0-11383 GCA_029823295.1 Pseudamia nigra
CTGAAGCCCGTGCTGTTGACGATGCCGTTGTACAACCGGCTCGCGGCCCGTTCAGTCTTTAACCTCTCTCCTCCTCTTCTTCAGTTTCCTCTAATGAAGTCCCTGCAACCGCTTCACTGAATTATCTTTTAAAATCAAAATTGTCAAATTAAATGTTTTAAAAAGTTTGAATTTAGTGTCATTGAGTCTAACTTTTTCTGTCTCTGAACTAAAAAGTTTGAATTTAGTGTCATTGAGTCTAACTTTTTCTGTCTCTGAACTGGAATCTGAACGGGATGTGTCATGTCCTTAAACCTTAAAATGAAACTGAATCCAACTGGAGTGAAGCTTCGTCAGTCTACAAACAAGACCTGTCAAAATCTGGACGTACCTTCCTCTTCAGTTTTTGTCTTTATTTGTATCATTATGTTTTTGGCATTTCCTCATCAGAATCATTTATCTTGTGCAGAGGAGGGGTCAATAACCCCATCAGTACTACAACAAGTACTGTACAAAGCCATATTATGACAGAAACACTGAGTGAAGTAAAGAGTAAAGACAGAATGTGTCTTGACATCGTCTTGCTGAAATAATCAGGGACGTCCCAGAAAAAGACATCGTTTGGATGTTTATTTTATGTAAGCACTTGAATGAACTTTATATTATATACACTGTCCTGCCCTGGGGTTACCATGGCAACGCTGCACTGTTGTTGCCTTTGATCCTTTGATACACAATGTATACATATTTAGTATGTATATTGGGAGGATCAAAGGAATTTGTCCCTTGTGAGGGTTGTGTCAGGAAGGGCATCCGAAGTAAAAAACCTCTGCCAGATCAAACGTGCGAATCACTGCTGTTTCACTGTGGCGAAGCAGCCGAAAGGAGAAGAAGAAGAAGCTATATTGCTCCAAAATCTGTTTGTACCTTTTAGCATTAATGGTGTCTTCACAAATGTGCAAGTCACCCATGGGGGACACTAACACACCCCCATACCATCATAGATGCTGCTTTTGAACTTTGCACCCATAACAATCTGGATGATCCTTTTCCTCTTTTTCCCGGAGGACACGACGTCCATGATTTCCACAAACAATAGTAAATGTGCACTGGTCAGATCACTTTACGTATGTACATTTCAGATGAGCTCAGGTCAGAATCAGAATAGCTTTATTGTCATTGTCAAATGTTTCCATCAACGAAATGACATTTCCTCCCACCGAGTGGGAGTGGGCCGCAGCAAATGTGCGCGTCAGGTCCAGAGAAACTGGCGTCATTTCCGGGGTGTTGTTGATATACTGTATGTCTTTCACTTTGCATAGTAGAGTTTTAACTTGTACTTGTTGATGTATAGATGAACTGTGTTACTAACTATAGCCCCTTTCAAACTGTAGGGACTTTTTGCAGTTCCTATATGCTTTTCAGGAACCAGGCCATTTTTTTCACGCATTAAGACAGCATAGGAACCAGGGACCATGGACCACAGTTCCCATAACCGTTGTAGACCCTGCTCCGAGGCCAGGTCTTTTGACAGTTCCATAGGAACTCATATAACGTAGGTGTTTGGTGATTGTAGCAGAATGGTAACTCCTCTTGAGGTAAAATATATGAGAATTCCCACAGACGCTAATGTAAATTGCAGCAGAATACAATTGTGAAAAAAAAGCAGACGGAATAGAACTTGCTTCTGAATTTTATTTAGGTAGCAGGTAAGTTTCATATATTTGAATTCTACTTAGAGAAGAACATGCGAGATATATCATAAAAAGTTAAATGTGATCCATTTTAATCATGTACGTTCATCTCTAGCATACCATTACTTGCTAATTGTTAGTGTTTGTTGTGAAACTAATAACCACAAATGCCTATGAGTTGCCGTGTCGTTGTCCATACATGGAACAAATGAACAAACAGAGCTTCACTTTGTTCGGCTACGAAGCCATAAAAAGGGATTAATGGTTCCGGACCATCTGCAGAGACAATGGTGGCAGCGAGACTGTGTATCTGCTACATGTGGAAACATTTCATATCACGCACACTATTCACAGTAAACAGTTAAATAAATAGAACAATATGTGTCTCCATTTTCCTCTGTGAAACCCTGTAACACAGTGCATTAAGGTTGTTTTGAGACTCGGTGTAGTTACACTACTAGCTAACAAGCTAATTACACTGACAGGACCAATGGCTAATAACTAATACCTAATTGCAGCTAGCCACTGGTTTTGCTAACTATCGTGTATATCCTACTATCTAACACTAACTAGCTAGTGTTCCTCAGCCCGCGTGATCATATCCTTTATATGATGCAGGTTTTTAATGCAGTGCCGCCTGAGGGGTTGAAGGTCACGGACACTGGAAGTTGGTTTTCTTACTTGTAGAACTGTCACCAGATTCTCTAAATTTTTGATGATGTTATGGATGTAGATTATGAAATCCATAAATTGCTTGTAATTTTATGTTGTTAAACATTCTTAATCTGTTGGACTATTTGTTCATGTGTTTGTTCAAGTGTTGAATCTCACCACATCCTCATGAATCAGAGTCTTTCAGTGATGCTCCTTTTATACCAATCATGACACTCGCCTGTTTCCAGTGAACCTGTTCACCTGTGAAATGTTCCAAACAGGTGTTTTCAATCATTCCTCAGTTTACTCAGTCTTTTGTCGAGCCTGTCCCAGTTCTTCTGGAACGTATTGGAAAAATCAAATTCAAATGAGTGAACATTAAGTATCTGGTCTTTGTAGTGGATTCAACTGAATGTACGTTACAAAGGATTTGAACATCATTGTATTTTGTTTTATTTACATTTAGATACGCAATGTCCCAACTTCATTGGAACTTGGGGTTGTAAAACAGGTTTAGACTTTTGATGTGACATCCATCTTTTGACCAGGAAGTGTCTCCAGCCTTGTTGCATGAAACATTCGATTTTCACCTGAACCGGACACAGACGACATAATTTATTTATGCTGAGTCTTTGTTTTTTTTTCTTCAAACCTGCAGGTAAAACTTTAAAACTTGCTGATTTTTAAGACAATGAAACAAATGGTCTTTTCTGTTTTATGATTTAAAACAAGCTGGTGATGATTTTTAAAAATCAGACAAAAGCGAAAAAAACTGGGGGTCAGAGGAATGAAAGTAATTCTGTGTTTAAACAGATTAGATTATTTTTTTGTATATGCCTTTCATTTACTTTAATAATTTGTTCATTTTCTTGATCATTTTATTCATTGTCTTTTATATTTGGCCTTTTTTACTCTTGCTCATTTTTATTTACTTTCCTGATTATTTTCATTATTTTGGTTCATTTTGTTTCTTATTTTGTTGATTTTTGCTTTTTCTTTGTTTTATTGTATTAATTTCCTTAATTATTTTGTTCATCTTTCTTCATATTCTTGTCATTTTTTTGTTTTTTTTTGTTCAGTTTCTTGATTCCATTGTGGTTTTTTTGCCCCACTCTTCTGTTTTGTTAATTTTCTTGCTAATTTTGTGTCTATTTTATTCATTTTGTTCATTTTCCTGCTTTATTTTGTTACATTTTACTCATTCTGTTGCTGTTTTTGTTCATTTTTGATCATTTCATGCTCACTTTGTTGCAACTTTTCACAGTTCAAATCCCGCATTTAACCCTAAAAATGAGTCGTAAAAAGAAAGACACAACTCGGACAAAGACACACACCCACACACACACACACACCCGCACTCGACAGCAGCAGGAGGAGGCAGCTGGACAATCGGCATCTGTTGTGTCTTTATAATTGCTGACACTCCTCCAACACCACTGCTGTCACTGTGTGTGTGTGTGTGCAGGATTAACTGTTGACTTTGTTCTGTGTGTGTGTGTGTGTGTGTGTGTGTGTGTGTGTGTGTGTGTGTGTGTGAAGGATTAGATGCTCTCTCGCCTCCTGTGTCTGTCCGTATGTGTGTGTTACAACAATAGGGCGGAGGCATCGCTCTAAAACTGTCCTTAAACCTCCGTAAGACTTTAATCTCATGTAAATTATAATTTAATTAGAGAATTTAAATAAGAAATCTGCAGAAATAACGTGTGTGTGGGGGTGTGTGTGTGTGTGTGAGAGAGGAAGAGAGAGAGCTGCTGACTTCACTCAGATTAATTCTCTCTGTGCATGAGCAGCATTATTATGAGTCAGCATGTGTGTGTGTTTGAGGAGCTCCAGAGACAGCAGGGGGGCGTCGGACTTAAAAAGCCCAGCAGGGTAGCAGGTCCCTGGGCACGCTGCTCAGGCCAACCCCCTGAACCCTCTGGAGGTTCTGCAACCATCTGCGCACCATATTACACCCAGGCCTACCACACCACGCTGTACCGAACCGTAGCGTAACACCCTCCTCCGTGCTGTCAGAACAGAATGTGCTCCTGACACCACTTCGTCCTGTCCAACTAATTAATACCGAACGAGCTCGTTTGGCTTCACAGAACGGAGTCAGGAGTGATTATCAGCACAAGAAATAAAAAAATAAAAGAAATAAACGAGGTGGGGTATCAAACATTAACTAGAGAGAGAGTTAGCTGCTGCTGCGAGTGTTTCAAGGAGTTCCAAGGGCAGCAGGGGCTTCTATCCAGGGAGCCCAGGATAGAAGCTGGTTTGTGGGCATATCGCACAACCTGGGCCCCTGGAACCCCAGGAGGTCGAACACTGAACTGTTCTACACTACACTGACACAAGTCTAATAGGATATGAAAAGTATACTGTACTAATCTAATACTAGACTACTACTATACCACTGCTGTACTACAGTATATTAAATTATACTATATTATGGGAACGTACAGGATTTATTCATTATAATCCTTGGCAATAAAAGGTGTAGGATTATATATGTGGGCCCACCACCTGGAGGATGGATCTTAATGGTCTGGTGCTTTGTGGTTGGAGTGGCAGCCGAAGGCAGGGGTCTGGGTGGTTCGATACTCGGTCGCCAAAACTAGCTCCAACTGGGAGGTGGACTGGGGCAGACCCAGGACACACTGGAGGGACCGTGTCTCTCGGCTGGCCTGGGAATGTGTGGAGGTCCCCCGAGAGGAGCTGGAGGAGGCGGCTGGGGGGAGGGAAGTCTGGGCTTCTCTGTTTAGGCTGCTGCCCCGAGATCCTGACCAGGATAAGTGGAAGATGATGGATGGATGGATTATGTAAGTTTTAAGCATGTAAACTGTACTGCATATGTTTTTTTAACCTTGTTTTGTTGTGATTTGTTTTCATTTACTACAGATTGGTGCCCTTTTTGTGTATTTCTCACATTTGGAACGAAGCATTCACTCACTCATACGATACTACGTGGTACTGCAGTGCACTGTGTTACATGCGACGCTGCCAGGTTTCAGTAGCTTCAGTAAACTGCTTTGTGGATGGGTGACTGTGTGCATCAAACTGCTTTGCGTGTGTCGGACTGTGCGTGTTAAACAGCTTTGAGGGTGGCTGACTGTGTGTGTTTGTGTTGGGGGAGCTCCAGGGGCTGCAGGGGGGGCTCTTGGCTCTTAAAGCCCAGCAGTGCAGCAGGTTTCTGGGCATACAAAGCATGCCAACCCCCCTTAAGCCCCTGGAGCTTCTTTGGTTCAGTGAATATGAGTGTTAAACTCAACCTACGAGCCAATATGTGTGCACGGAGAATGTGGTTTGTTTGTGGTTTTATAGCAACACAATTGAAACAGTAGATCTGTTTTGTGTTGTACTTTGAGCTGAGTGACACAGCCAACAATGCATTCCATAAATGCTTTAGTATCAGTCAATATTGATAATCATCACAATAAATGTTAAACCATTATTTTATTGAAGTTTAAAGGCTGACTTTTGGTCATGAGTGATGACATGTAACTTTATTTGGATAATTTTAATGTATTAAAATCAGACAAATAGGATTTATTTTAATTAGTTAATTGGATGTATTGATAAAAGAAGAGCAACATACTCTGACTTTCTACTGTCTTATTGATTTTTAAATGCTCATAAATTGGGTTCCATGTTGCACTAACTGAAATCATCAGTGTGAAACTCATGGAAATGTATTTTCTTCCTGACATACATATTACAGTGTGTTATGATACAGTTAGTTCCATTGTTTCATAATTAAATCTTCATTGTGAAGATCCACATCTGACTCAAAAGGCCTGTTTCATGTCAGTGTTTGACTTCATTCTGCCTCGATGTACTGTAACATACTGGGTTTGGGGCAGAAATGGACATTTTTTCCAAGCTGGAAAAACTCAGTATCGAACAATGAATCACTTTAAAAGCCTGTGTGGAGCTCCAGGGGCCTTCTGAGCTCTGGAAGGCCAGGAAGACAGCTTAGTGAGCCTCTGGAAGACTATACCATACTATACTACACTATACTAAACTATACTATGTAGCTCAGTAAAGGAAGAGAAAAGCCATGTGTAATACTGGAGCTCCAAGGACATCTGTGCATCTTCTGCACAGTGAGTGACCCTCAATCCTGTTTCCTCAGGAGGTCTAAACACTACTGTACTGTAATGTACTTAACTACTGTATATCATACTACATTACTCAGGGAGAGAAGAGCAGGATGTGATCCTGTAGCTCCACTGACATCAGCATGGATTCTCATACCCACCGGTAAATTATTCTGTAGTGTAATATTCTAGAATTAAAGGAACAGAAATTATGATATTTTTCTGGTTGATCTGCAGTGGAAACAGTTAATACTGAACTCTGAATTGATTGAGAGGAGAAGTGTGTGGAGCTCCGGGGACATCAGGGGCCTCTGTGGACTCTCGAAGCCACGCATGGCGGCTCATTCCTGTGCTCAATGAGCCACTTGGTTCCTCTGGAGCTTCATGTACAAGGAGATCTCATTGGTTTGTGTTGTGTTTGTAGAGTTTGGAAAATGTAAATGATTCTTTCTTGGATGCCTCGTTTTTCTCTGTTTGATGTCCTGACCTCCTCCAAAATCCCGTTTTCTCAGTGCTGCTTTAGAGGTTTTCATGTTGAATTTGTGAAACAGATCAGAGCTGGTGGGTTCTCTTTAATAATATAAAAAATAAAATAAAATAAAGTCAAATCACAGGGAATGTTGCTTCACTAAGTAGTTTTTCAGTGTGAGGGAAATCCTCTAGAGGACAGTGGAGCGGTAGAAACCCAGCTGCAGAGAACTGTGTGCTTTTCCTGATTGTAGGGTATTGTATTGTGTGTCAGTGTGTACTTATGGTGTGTGTGTGTTCGCCTCAGGCTACGGCAGCCTGTTTGTTTCACTCATTCTATTGGTTTGACGTCGGATCCTCTGGACAGACACCGACCAAAGTAGGAAAAACGGTTTAATCTGCGTTTTTTTTTACCCTCGTTGTGGATTTTACTCTTTACTTGTTTGATTTTTTGTCTTTTCGTCCCATTTGGCCTCGTTAAAGTCTCAGAGTTGTGAATTTTCTGCTGCTTCATTAACCTCCGCTGTGTTGGACTCAAAAGGCTCATAAAAACACCACGGCTCAAAAACACCAACCTCTAAAATTTTTAAACCAGAACGTCTATGAAGAGGCTTAAATGTCTTAAATTCAGTGTCATTCGTTCATTTTATTGAGGTTTTTGTTAGTTTGTTGAATATTTTGTTCAATACACTTCATGTTTTGCATTATTTTTTTTCCTGGTCTTTCATTCAGTCTTGTTTCATTGATCATTTTTTTCTTTGCCATCTTGATTTTTTGCTGATTTTCTGTTGAGTTTTTGTTCATTTTTGTGTAGTTTTTGGTTTTAATCATCTTTGATTTTGCAGTTTGCCGCATGTTAATTATTCTACTCATGCTTTTTGATTTTCTTGATTTGGTTTTTCTATTCGATTTTCTCAACTTTGGGATTTTTTGTTAATTTTTTGTCATTCTGATGATGATTTTACACAGTTGCTTCATTATTGTGTCCATTTTTCTTAATTTCTGCTCAATTTGTGGACTATTTATTTCATGTTTGTTCATTTTTTATTATTTTTAATTATTTTCATCAGTTTTCTTCACGCTATCAACTCTTTTTCTTTACTTTCTCCAGTTTTCCATCCTTCTCCTGGTGTTTATTTCCTCTGTGTTTCCAGTCGTGGCTCTGGATTCTTCTCGTGGGACAGATTTAAACGGCAACGCTCGTTTTCCCTGATTTATCTGAAAATAAAACAAGTGAATGTGACAAACGGTCAAACACGAAACATAAAGACTGTGGCTCAGGCTTTTATTTCACCCCGAAGGGAAAAAACACAAATATGGTGTCAATAAAACGGTAAAAAGCAGACAAGGATACGGTCAGTGAACACATCATAGAAAAACAACAGTCAGAGACCAAAGAGAGGCATCATGGGAAATAAAAACACACGATCAGGACAATTTAAAGTATTTAGAATGGTTAAAGGTGTAAAAATCCAGCAAGGATGAGGTCCCTGAACACATCACAGAAAACTGTTTTTATGTTTCAAACGTGTGTCAAATCTGAATATTTTCTGAAGTTTAAAGAAACACCCTTTTAGTTTAATCCATCCATCATCTTCCACTTATCCTGATCAGGGTCTCGGGGGCAGCAGCCGAAGCAGAGTCTTCCGTCTCCCCAGCTCCCTCCTCCAGCTCCTCTGGGGGGACCCCCAGGTGTTCCCAGGCCACCTGAAAGACATAATCCCTCCAGCGTGCCCTGGGTCTGCCCCAGGGCCTCCTCCCAGTTGGAGCTAGTTTTGGCAACTGGGGATTGGACACACAGAACCCTTACGACCTTTTCTGCATGTGGTGGGCCCACAGGAAGGCATAGTCACAACGGTCTTCTGAAACCTGTCGCCTCGGACCAATCTGCCCTGGGAGACCCTACCAGGAGTGACACACACCCCTTCACCGTGATAAGGCGGAGATTCAAGGAGGGGCCTTTTAGTTTCAATTTTTTTAAATGTCCCTGAACATGTCTTTGTTCATCAAGTATTTTCAGTTAAAAAGGGTTTTAATCTGATTGATTTTGGCGAGTTTGTGGATTTTTTTCTCATCTTTCATTGTGTTCTTCATTTGTCTTTGGGTTCAGATATTATAATCATTTTCCTAATTATTTTCTTGATCTTTTTCATTTTTCAAAAGAATACTTTGCAGATTTTTTTGATTTCTTTACTTTTTAAAACTATTTTCTTGATTCTCTTGTTTCTCTTGTTTTGTTCATTGTTCTTGATTTAAAAAAATATTTTGGTAATTTCTCTAATTTTTTTCTTCATTTCTGTTTTGTTTCTTTAAATTTTTTATTTCAGTTCTATTTTATTCAATTCCTTGAATATTTAGCTCATTTTTTTCAATATTAGCTCAATATTTTAACTGGCATTAATATAACCATTAACTTGACTAGTTTTGGTTTATTTTCTTAAGTATTTTGTTATTGTTTTTCTGATCATTTTTCACTTTTTTGCTTTTTCTTGAGTAGCTGGATCAGTATTTAATTTTTTTTTCCCCTTTTGGCTATTTTTCTGAAGGTTTTCATTTCAACGTTTCCCTAAACGTTGGTTTGACCTTCACGGGATATGATTAAAAAAGAAACATTTTTTGTTTATTTCAGTGACTGATCTGATGTCGTGTGTAAAACATGAATTAAATCGGGTTCAGTTTGTGACTTAATGATGGAAATAATGGAAATGAGATGTAAATGAAGCTGCCAGCTTTTATTTATTCACTTTAGTCGAATGATATTCAGACTGAAAATAGAAGCATTTATGTGGTTTAATTGTGGATAAAATGTGCATCTGTTCAAGGACATGTATGTGCAGAGAGACACGGATCTGGATGACACGGGATCGATCATTGTCAGGATAATTATCCGCTTTAACGGCCGAGAAACCTCATCAGAAAATGTGGTTTAAAAACCACACCGATGACAAAACTGAATATGATAAAAGACGAGTCTAAGAAAGAGACAAACTGACCCAGAAGATTTGGAGAGAGGACACACAAGGAAAAATGCGACAAAATTTCAGCGGACTAGAGGAAAAGGAAATAAAAATAATGTGAAAACAAGTCATAGAGATCACGAGACAAAAGCAGGACAATGAGAGGAATAAAGAGATGCATGAGGAGATGAAAAGGAGATGGAAAGGAGACAAAAATGAGACAGAAAGGACACAAACAGGAGACTGAGAGGCCAAAGGGAGACAAATAGGAGACCAAAAGGAGACAAAGGGAGACAAATAGGAGACCAAAAGGAGACAAAGGGAGACAAATAGGAGACCAAAAGGGGATGAAAAGAAAACAAATAGGAGAGAAAAAGGACACAAATAGGAGAGAAAGGAGATATAAAGGAGATAATAAAGAAATGAAAAAGAGACCAAAAAAGACAAAAGCAGGACAATGAGAGGAATAAAGAGATGATTGAGATGAAAAAGAGATGAAAAGGAGATGGAAAGGAGAGAAATAGGAGATAAATAGGAGATGAAAAGGAGATTAAAAGGAGATGAAAAGGAGCAAAATAAGAGACCAAAAGGAGATGAAAAGGAGACATAAAGGAGACAAATAGGAGATGTTTTATGTCATTGTTACATCTTTGTTTCAGTGAAACTTTGACTAAATATAGTTTTTACTTCATGAAACTTCAATAAAAACATAAAAACCACATGTTCGTCCTTTGACATGAAGTTTAATCCTCGGTGTTGATGTCTTGGTTTTAATCGTATGAGACACTGTGTGATTGACATATGAATTAGTGTGTGTCTGCAAACACACAACAGGCTGATTACAATCAATAATCTATCAACTGCTGCCTGACACAGTATTGATCCAACACACACACACACACACACACACACCCACACACACAGTTCATCAGCATCTCAGTTCAAACATCATTAAACATCTCATTGATTCGTCTTCATCCTCAGACTCCAAACACAGAGTCACTAACTGCAGGGGTCAGAGGTCACATGACCACCTGTGTCACATGACCTCCTGTGTCACACCTGTGTCACATAATTGTCTGTGGCACAAGGCCTACTGCAACGTAAGACCTCCTGCATCACACCACCTCCTGCATCACACCACCTCCTGCATCACACCACCTCCTGCATCAAACCACCTCCTGCATCACACCACCTCCTGCATCACACCACCTCCTGCATCACACCACCTCCTGCTTCACACCACCTCCTGCTTCACACCACCTCCTGCTTCAGACAATCTGTGTCACATGACTAATTCCGAGAAAGCTGCTACACTGAGACGACACGGAGGTAAAAGACGAACCGATGTCTCTGTTCTTTATACTGTATCTATATTTATGTTGTGACGTTTTGATTGTAATCTGAGCCTTTAAACATTGACTAAAACACATCTTCTTCTTCTTCTACCCTTTCAGCTGTTCCCTTCAGGAGTCGTCACAGCGAATCATCTGCCTCCATCTCACCCTATCCTCTGCATCTTCTTCTCTCACACCAACTACCTTCATGT
>JAQQAE010017740.1:0-11382 GCA_029823295.1 Pseudamia nigra
CCTGGCGGCCGTTAGAAAAATCTATAAATAGGCCGCATCATTGTATAAGCCGCAGGGTCGAAAATGTGTGACAAAAGTTAAGTTAGGCTTATAGTCCAGAAATTACGGTAGTACATTTGTCATATTTCAATCATCTTGAGTTTAAGAGCTTTTTCATCAGTAGTGGATTTTTAAAGGTACATATAATAGTGACACAAAAACGTCTATGTTTGCAGATTTGACACCTCTAAAAATGTATGTAGCTAGAAATGTACGTAGGTCGAAGTACAATAATATCAGACCCGACCTATCTTCAAGGTCAATGTCAAATGTGATGAGCAAGAAATGCCCCAGAGTCTTATCTATCACATTAAGATTTGGCACCTCTAGCTTAAGCAATTTAGGTACTATACTGTAGGTTAAAATAGGCTTTTGTATTTATTAATCTTGTGACCTAATGAATATGCAAATTAGGAGGTGGTTGCCATGGTAGCAGTTTTTTAATATGAAAATGTACAAATTCTCAAATGATAAAAACAAGAACTTCATCAGAGACTCCAGGTGTGTCTTGTTACAGTCACTTTGATTTTATTGGGATTTTAGTGCATTTACAAATTACCACAAATCTGAGCCCTTTGTTTACTTATAGTAACAGTGTGTCATCATCAGTACCCGTCTCCTTGTGTTACATCTAAAGTGTTTTTCTTTTATTGCATTTTTAGAAGCCACACATTACTGCGTGGCTTCCTTTTCTTTCTATGCTTGGCTGAGTTAAGGTTCCACGTCATCCCTTGGTGCAGTGGACAGTAAAACCTGCAGCACAGATTAGTGTCAGGATGCAACACAACAAGGCTGTTTGTTGCGGTTTGTTCACTGACCAGCAGAAAGATCATCCACATGTAAGAGACAGCTGTCATTTCTCTGTGTAGGACCGTCGGCAAACAACACATCAAACACAAAAGACTAACAGACGCCCACATTCACGCAGTGTTTTATAGTCGTAACCTACCCGTTCCTCTTCTTCTGCTGCCGATGTTACGATGAGTCACCCTCCAACCTGCAGCTGTCATTCAAGGCTAATCTGCCGAAGGGCGACACAGGCCTGAGATAAAGAGAGAGAAAATGATGGCGAGGAGAAGAGCAGGGGTGGGAGGAAATGCGTGGGCAGAGGGAGCGGATGCACTAATGGGTTTCACTGTGGAACAAGTGGGAGGAGGTAAACGAACATGGAAAAGGATCAGATAATAAGGGATGGAAAAAAGGGTCAGAAAATTCATTTGGTTGTTCATGCAGATTAGGGGCTGTGTTGATTCTAGCATTCAGGGCTCATGTACATGGACACTGGTGGAGATTTCAGAGGTGATGTTGGTAAGATACGCATTTGAAATAATATCCAGTCTGCTTTGGAACAACCTACCTGAAGAGACAAGAAGGCAAACAGTTTTTTTATAGACTTGCTTTTATGTAATTTTTTTTTTGTGTTTATGCCTTTTGCTTTCTTTCTTTTATTGCTTTGTGATGTTTCCTTTTTTTGTACTTTTGTTTTGTCTCATTTTATTTCTTCTCATCTTCTATCTCTTCTTCTTTTACTCCCTCTATCCCCCTTCTCTGCCCTACTTTCTTATTGTATTTGCACCTGCTTTTTATTACCTTATTGTTGCACTTTATGTTGCTGTTTGTGCTTTTCCTGTAATAAGTCTTATTTTTGCTTTGTTGACAAAGCTTTTTGTGAACTAGTCTTTCTTTCTTTCTTTCTTTTTAAAGTCCCCTCCTTGAATTTCCACCTTATGGTGGTGGAGGGGTTTGGGTACCTGCGTGACCTTAGGAGCTATGTTGTCAGGGGCAATTCACCTCTGGTAGGGTCTCCCTAGGTGACAGGTCAGACTAAGAGCGAATCAGAAGACCCTTATGACTATGCCTTCCTGTGGGTCCACCACCTGCAGGAAGGGTCGTGAGATGGTGCTGTGTGGTTTGAGTGGCAGCCGAAGGCAGGGCCCCAGGTGGTCCAATCCCCGGTTGCCAAAACTAGCTCTAACTGGGAGGAGGCCCTGGGGCAGACCCAGGACACGCTGGCGGGACTATGGCTCTCGGCTGGCCTGGGAACGCCTGGGGGTCCCCCCAGAGGAGCTGGAGGAGGTGGCTGGGGAGAGGGAAGTCTGGACTTCTCTGCTTAGGCTGCTGCCTCTGTGACCCTGACCAGGATAAACAGAAAATGATGGATGGATGGATGTTTTTAAAAGTCCAGACCTCCATTATATCAGCTCAGTTTCTCTTCACAGTGAAAGTGTACCATTAGCATTTGAACCTATGCTCATTTCCCACAAAATGTTATTCCTCCCAAAAGTGACACTCTTGAATTTATTTCACACTCATTATTTTTTGAATGTGAAAACCTTCCATTAGCATTTGGAATCACATACATGTCATTATTATGATTCTACAAAAAGAATATTTCCATATACAGTAGCTCCATAAATATTGAAGATACATCAAATCCATGGACACATTCTGAAACAGCAGACTTTCACTACAGTTTGGTGTCAGTTTCATGTCTATAGCTTTATATACTACCGTACACTAGATATTTTTCCTTAACTGCTGTAAGTATCAGCATTCTGGATCACTGTATCTGGAATATTACCCACATCTGGCTCAAATCTTGTTGTTTGATAGAATCTATTATGGCATTATCATGTGTTTTTTGGTTAAATTTTCTGGGTGTTATTCGTGTTGTTACAAAGACAAAAGTTGAATTTGTTCCTATCTCACAATGGGGAAGAATCCTTTAAAAATCTCTTGGATCCAGACGATGATCCAGGTCACTACCATAATCTAATTGATTAATCAATCCCTGGGTGATTTCTGACCTGTTCTGAAAATTTCATCCAAATCCATTAAGAATTTTTCAAGTTATGTTTAAAATAAATGAACAAGCATAGCCTCCTTGGTGGAAGCAAAAAAGTTATAATATATATGTCACTCTTAGGTTTCTAAGAAATTCTGCTCTATTTAATAAAATGTTTTACCTTCATTTTGCCCATTTTTTATGATAATGTTTGGTACAAAAATTGGAACATCATCAAAAATGTCCCAAAAGCCTAAAAACAAAACTTGATGAATTATTAGATCGAGTGCCCAGAATGGCCAAAGTTGTACAGCAGCACACCTCAGCATTGTAATGGAAAGGATCCCTTGTGTTTGACGCAGAGAAATTATTCTGTCTAGAGCGGGGTCTCAAACTGGTGCCATGGAGGTTAAGACCCTGCAGCATTTCTATCCAACTAGTCACTAAAGCAGGTGATTTCACTGATCAGCAAACACAGGGGAGGAGCCAGTCAGTCAAATCTGCTGGTTGGAGAGTAAATATACATAATACAGTGCTGTTAAAATGCAGTTTGATTAAATTAATAACACAAAATGAGCCAAAAAAAAAACAATCAAGAAAATGAACAAAATAAGAAAAAAAAACAATGTGAACAAAGCAGTGAACAAATTCTTGTTGCAATATAATGTAATTTTTAATTTGGAAAAGACGGTTTTAACATCAAGTCTTTTAAAAGGAACAATGAAATCAGGCAGACTCAAAAATAGTTAATACAGTTTAACCACTTTGGAACTACACACAGAGCAGAGCTAAAACACCAACATAATCCCAAAACCTTCATTTACACACATACTCCAGAAGAAAAGTAGATAATCACTGTGCCCTTGTGTTAGTCATGTTTATTCAAATATTTTTTTTAAATGACTGTGTCACTAGTCATCAGGCTGTTTCCAAAGCCTTCCATCCAGCTCACTCTGTTAAGGCGGAGCTGCAGAAGTGGACCCAAAACTGCAATGCAAAAAATTATTTATTAAGCAAAAAATGACAAACGAACAATGGAGCAGTGCTGTGTTCGTGGCAGAAGGCAGGCTGCTGCAGATCCCAGGAGTCGTTTGGCTTGGATGTGAAGCCCTGAACAAAGCTGCACAAAGTAAAAAGAACACAAACGTGTCAGTACAGGGTTAAAGCAGTTTTCTTATGTTCTCTGGCATTTCCTTGTACCAACTAAGACAGAATCATCTGTCAGCAGAGTAGAGTGTTGACCAGGTTTTATAGAGGAGGTGGGTGACGGCTGATGGAAACCAGGTGTCTCCTGTGCAGCTCAGGTGTGGGAGGAATCAGCCACACTTTCTGCCACACTGCAGGAAATTCACAGAAAGGAGGGGACCAAACTGAAAACTCCCCAAGATTAAACAAATCCACAACACAGCATTTATTTTTAAATTCATAAAATAGTTGTGGTTCTCAAACTTTTCAGTTCAAGACCCAAAGCAAAAATGTGTCATCGTCTTTGAACCCAGATTTGAACTGTAATTGAATCATATTATAGCATTTGAATATATTTTAGACCTCTTTCAGTCAAATCAAAACCTTATTTGTCTCTCCTAGCTCATTTCCATTTTTTTTTTTTGCTGAACATGCTTCCACCTTCACACACTTACACCTTTAGATTAGTTCACAAGTGAATATACAGGTTTGTCAGTACTTTGTGCAGTTATATATACAGACATGTGCAGATTAATGTCAGAACTTGAACCAAAAGGCAGAAATCAGTGAAGATGATAAATTTGAGTTTTATTTAAATGAACAGAGTCAGGACTGAACCAGTGGGTGCTTAATGTATTTTTATACATTTGAAAATCTGTGCATGCAAAATATGAAATAAATTCACTAATTAATGGTTTATATAATGTTTTCATCTAAACTAGAAGACACTCAGAGCACATACCTCCGCCAAGGATGTTGTTCACCCAAACTGTTTTTTTTTTTTTGACCAGTCAAGGAAGTTATGCATTCATGTTGGTTCATCTGTCTGCTTGTTTGTTTGTGTGTTTGTTTATTTGTTTGTCTGTTTGCAGGATTAGGCAAAAACTGGATGGATTTTGATGAATGGTTCTATCTCATAACGTTAAAGAAAGTGTAAAATTGATCCAGGATATGCATCCTGATCCGGATCACCTCCAGTCTCTACCAGTCTTACTGTGCCTCTGGTGAAAATTTCATCAAAATCTTGTCTAGTAGTTTTTGCGTAATCTTGCTGACAGACAAGCAGACAAACTAAGATGAATACATAACCTCCTTGGTGGAGGTAATCATGAATTAATTTCCTAACATATTTATATGTGCTTGACATTTAAGGGTTAAGGCAGGGGTCGGGAACCTTTTTGGCTGACAGAGCCATGAAAGCCACATATTTTTAAATGTATTTCTGTGAGAACCATATAATATTTTTAACACTAAATACAACTAAATGTGTGAATTTTTAAGTAAAACCTACAATTTAAGAGTATAATAAGTCTCTGAATTTATTCTTTTTAAAAACGTTGTGATACTGGAGCAAACCGATAATGAAATACTTCTTACCGTTAATGCGACGTGAAGTTCCTACATGGAGATAATCTTGGATCACGTTTAGCACTGTATGAGTAAAAGTGAATAGAATTGATCATTTCCAGAGTTAGGCATGAAATCTAAACCAGATCCTTTTCCCTTACCTGCAGAAAACCTGGACGCTATGATCGCTATGCAGACCAAGAACAAACTGGGCAAATCTCTTGGATCTCCAGACTTCACTGGACCCAGTGGTAATCCAGAATCATGTTATTTTCACATGGCTCAAACACCTTCAAATCTGCCGGAACGGAATTAATGGTGTTATGTTTTGTCAAAAGCAAAAAGCTTGGATGAGGACGATAACACCAAAGCAGAGGCTGCCAAGATGCAGGAGGAGTACGAGAACCTGAAAGACTCAACCAAGGAGGAGCAACCAGCATCTGAAACCAGTGAGTCCACAACATGAGGAGACAGGAGTAGTCTGTGTTCAGGCGCCAACTAAAATATTATCAATCATTACCATGATACAAATGTCAAGTCATCATTACTTTCAGGCTTAAAGGTGGAATTTTGGTCCTGAGTCAAAGTTAATCGTCTGAAAAAATGTGGTGAAAAGATGTAACGAGACTAAAATAACTGAACATAGTTTAAAAGACAAAATGTGGCTGCTTACATTTCAGAGATGAGTTAAACAAAAAACATCCTCCTAGATTTCACTGGGGAGGGGGGATTAATTCTTAATTCTCAATATTGGTACCATACCAATTCCAAAAAAAGGTGGGACTCTGTGTAAAATGTAAATAAAAACAGAATACAATGATTATCAATCTTATCCCATATTTTATCATCAATAGAACATAAACAACATATCAGGTGTTGGAACTGAGACATTTTACCATTTCATGGAAAATATTAGCTCCTTGTGAGTTTGATGGCAGCAACACATCTCAAAAAAGTTGGAATAGGGGCAACAAAAGGCTGGTCAAGTAATTGACATAAATCCAAAACAACTAGAGGAGCATTTGGCACTACAGTACCTAGGTTAACTGGCAACAGGTCAGTAACATGACTGGTATAAACGGAGCATTTTACAGAGACAGAGCCTCTCAGATGTTCATCAATCTGTGACAAACTGCATCTAAAAATTGTAGAACAATTTCAGAAAAATATCCAGAAATGCCACTGTCATAAATGCACGGTTTAGATTCTTTCCATATAAGTGGCTGATGTGGCTGTACATAACACCTGTCAAACTGCATCACATGTCAGTTCCAGATATTTGTACCAAGTATTTAAATGAGAAAGGTACCGTTCTTCACTGTATATGGAAATGTCCAGAAATTCAAAACTTCTGGATAGATGTTACAAAATATTTGTCAGAAGTGTTTAAAGTAAATATTCTTTTAAATGTTAAGCTTTGTGTGCTTGGAATATATCCTGAGGACTTTATACAAACACAGAAACAAGCAAGACGACTAGATTTTGGACTTTTGCAAGCGAGGAGAGCCGTTGCGTGACGCAGGAAGAGTATTGGTTTGGAAAGACTCATTTATATCGCTAAAGGCAAAACGAAAAGATTGTTTGTCTCCGGGAGCCTCATATAAACATTATAGAACCTGGAAAGAAAGGGCTTTGGTCCAGAGAAGACACTGGATCACATCTGGCTTCTTCTTTACATGATGGAAGTGTTCCTGATCCCATGCAGTGATTTCCAGTAGAGAATCATGTCTTTTTGTAATGCAGTGCCGCCCGAGGGCCCCAAGATCACCAGCATCCAGTTTTGATCTTCAACCTTCTGCCTGATTCTCTGAATTGTTTGATATTATTCACTGTAGATGGAGGATTTTCAAAGTGTGACACATCTTACATTGAAGAACATTTTTCTGAAATAGCTCCAGTTTGTCACAGATTGATGAACCTCTGTCCATCTTTACATCTGACAGGCTCTGTCTCTCTAAAATGCTCCTTTTGTACCCAGTCATGTGACTGACCTGTTACCAGATAACCTCATTAATTAATCAAATGCTCCAGTTGTGATTTGTGCCAGTTACTTTTTCAGCCTTTTGTTCCAACTTTCTTGAGATGAGCTCATATTTTCCATGAAATATTACAACGTCTGTTTTATCTGATATGATGTTTATGTTCTATTGGGAATAAAATCTGGGGTTAAGACATTTTTAATTGTTGCATTCTGTTTTTATTCACATTTTATTTACTTTCACTTTTTTGAAATTGGAGTTTCTTTATAGTTCATTTCAAATTATTATTTTTCCTGATTTGCCTTAAAGGAAGAGTCTCATGTTTTCCTTTTCATGTGTTTTGTTCGTAAACGTCAGATCGACCCGGGAAGTCTGAGACATACCTGGAGGCGATCAGGAAGAACATCGAGTGGCTGAAAAAACACAACAAAGAAAGCAAAGATGGTGAGACGCCGGCAAATATAACAGATAAAAGAAAAGGAAACGTGACCTTACTTTATTCATGTAGACTTAATGTTGTGAAAGCCACTGCATGCTGCGATTATTAACAAACTGAATTTTAAAAAAAGAGAGGAAGTGAGTAAGAATTAACAAAAATTAATAATGTAATTTGCAACATTAAAACAAAATAAGCACAACATTCACTAAACACTGTACAAAGTGAACAAATTGAAGAACAAAATGCAGACTTAATTTCGAAAGAGGTGTGACATCTGGCCCCGCCTACCAAACATTTTACCCAATCAAAAATCTTGTCTTTTTCACCTGGCCTGATGTTTGCCAGGTTTTGTAAATTTTTCAGTATGTGTAGTGATTCAAAAATGTACTGAAGCAGAATCCAAGCAATCGGGTTCATGAAAAAATGAGTGAGTAAATGGCTAAAAATGATAAATAAATAAATAAAATGAATAGAATCAAAGCAAATTAGTCAAGACAATATCAGCAAAATAATCTGCAAAATAGGCAACCCGATTAAAAAAAGGCTCAAATGGCCCATTTTGGGTGCTGACCCTAAGTTTTGGAAAGGCAGCTCTGGTCTGAGTGAAGCACCAAAGAAGAAAACCTCATTTGCAATTAAAATAAGTGTGGGGCAGCATTAATGAAGTCTCCAGGTGTCATGAATATGGATGAGTGTTGATGAGTCTGTCCTCATTAGACGACATCCAGCTGTCGTCGTCTGGGACGAGTCTGTGCATTAATCTTTTATGTCTTCAATTTTTATGCAACTGAGCAAGTTGTGTTTTTCTCTTCCTTCATAACCCTGCTTTTCCATGGATCTTTGTAGAATCGGCTCTTTTGGTCTTTTTTTCCTCTTTCACTAATTTTGTAGTTGCTGCAAACTTGACTCTTCATTTTCTCTGAAATTAGTTTTTCACTCATTACACTTTGCCATAAAATAAACCAGACATCACCTAGTCCAGGTCAGTTTTCACTAAATGTGGATTTGTTGGATGTTGTCATTGTAGGGCACAGTACTGCACCTACTCCTTCCTCTCAGTATGATGAACCATCTAACAACCAACACAAGCTGACAGATGGGCATGACAGAGACCAGAGCTTTCAAAATAAAAGCCTCTGCAAACCAACAAAGATTGACAGACCAGTAGGAGGGAAACCAAGATTTTCAAAACAAAAGCCTCTGTTACAGAAAAAGCTGACTGACAAGCACTAGACTGTATGTTAGTGACAAAATGACTGTGGTGTCACTCATTAGTTTCTGGAGGGCTGTTTTGAGGTCAATCAGGTTGTCACTTCCTGGCTGCCATTTTGGAGCCAAAAACAGGATGTAACCATATTTGGACGAACGGCAGCATGGCTAACTGAGCGTTCATGGCAGGGGACTCATGGGAAAGCTAATATTAGCTGCTACTTTACTGACATGGTAAAACTTCACCACACAGTGTCAAACAAAGTCATATTATATGTTGTTAGTGTAAACACTTACACTAGACTGCAGCTGTGGGTATCTCAGATAAAACTATGAACATATTGAATAAATAGAACATATGAAGGTCCGAATCGGTCCGACGTCACTAGTGAGCTGTTACCATAGTGACATGTCAATCAAAACTCAACACAGCAGTGATTTGTTGGATTATTTGCAGTAATATCTTAATAACAGAGCAAAAAGTTAAAGATGAACCATAACATTATTTATTAGAGGGTCCAAATAAAATGTTTGAGACCATGATGACTCGTGACAAAAATTTATTCTCTTAGTATTTTCGGATAGAATCACTTGTATCTCTATGGGAAAAAGGCTTCTTGGAGCCAGATGAGCGGTTCCCCAGTGGCCAAGTGGTGGTATTACAATTTAAAGTTACTTCCACATCGGCCTCACTGAACAGCCCAGGTCAATGAACACTGGTGGCAAGCTTAAACAAAACCTAGATTTCCAAAATAAAAATGTTTGGGAGCCTAAGAAAGCTGACAGCGAAGAATGAGTGAGACCCAGATTTAAAAGAGAAAAGAAACAAACTCACAGACACACTTTAGGAAGACTCAAATGTGAAAAAATGACAACTTTTTAAAATTCGTGCCTAACAATCTTTCAACTGTAATTTAAAAAAATAATTCCATAACTTGTGGACCTTCAGAGAAATGAGGCTAGAAACAGTGCGTCAGGAGACACCACACAGACAACATCTTCCCTGGATTAAGGAGAGGAAGAACTGGACCAGTGCCAAGTGATGCAAAGTCCTCCTTTCAGATGGAAGGAAAGGATGCATTTCATTTGGAAATTAGGGTCATCAAATGGACTTCACACTTGGATTCTGTGCCTCTCCATTCTTCCTCCAGACTGTGAGACCTGAATTTCCAAATGAAGTGGCAGACGTTTACACCAGAACACAGAAAACGTGTTCAACACTCTAAGGGCCCATAAAATGCTCAATGGTCTCCCCAACGTTTAATCATCCCCTTTTAATGACAGAGCAATATTTTACTCATTTGTGAAGAAAATGAACAGTATTGTATGTAGGGTTAAAAATAGAAGGAGAAAATAAAGCACATGAAAGTTGTTTTGTTGCTCATACTGGACATGAGTCTATATCGGGGGTGGGCAACTCGAGGCCTGGACTTGCCCACTCCTGGTCTATATAGAGGACTTCATTAGCATTCTGGTCTGCTCAGCAGTACTCAGAGGCAACAGCAGCCTCCTGTCAGAGGGAACAGACAGATAATGGTGTCAGAGCAGAAAAGCAGTCAAAATGTTCTCAAAGATCACCCACACCGCACCGTGGAACTCGCTATAGTGAAAAGGGAGCAGAAGCACAGTCTTCTCTTGAAGCACACCTTGTATTTCAAGAGGATGGTCTCACAAGAAAAACATTCATATGAGTTGCTAACAATAATTTCCATATTATTTATATTACTGTGGTTTTAATTCATTAGTAAAAAAGTGCAACAAGATAAAAAAAGAAGAAAATAAGACACAAAAAAGACTTACCACAAAGATGAAGCAGACAAATGTAAAAAAGGTAAAAGACACAGAAGAAATAAAGTATTAAAAAGACGAAATTAGGAAAACACACAAAAATAGATCAATGTAAAATGCACAAAAGATGAAAATGATTTAAAACAAGAAAAGGAAAAAATTGATGTAAAAAAATAGACAAGAACAGAAAAGAAACAAAAGACATCAATCCTTTTTTTCATTAAAAAATTGACAAAAATTGATAATTATAAATTAAAACAATATTAGTGAGATGTGGAGGGACCTAGCACCAACACTGGATAAAAAAAAAACAAACAGTACCCTGGTGACAGCGAGTGACATGGATAGAGCCAGTGTGCAACTAGTCCTCCTCCTTCAACTGGACCTCCATCACTCTGTGTCTGTAACTGGTGTGAGGATGGATCTGGAGAAACTGAGAGGTGGTTTCGTGGCTGGTCCAGACAGTGTGTGTTCAAGGCTGCTTAAGGACTGTGATGCTCAACTGTGTGAACCTCTCCACACAACTTTCTTAATGATCATAATATCACAGAGGTCTTTCAGTCTGGCTTTAAAACCCTCCATAGCACAGAGTCAGCTTTGATGAGGGTTTT
>JAQQAE010017741.1:0-11382 GCA_029823295.1 Pseudamia nigra
CTCTCTCTCTCTCTCTCTCTCTCTCTCTCTCTCTCTCTCTCTCTCTCTCTCTCTCTCTCTCTCTCTCTCTCTCTCACTCACACACACACTTCTTACAGCTATCACTATTTCCATGTCAATATTAGCAGCAGCTTTGTTGCAAGGGATTAAACCTACTGTGAAACACTGAATGGCCTGTAGCATCTAATCTTCACTTTTAATTTTCAGACCATAGGACCAGAAAGTTCACAGCAACGTCGGTAGTTGTGAGTTGTAAAGTTTGTCATGTGTCTTTCACGCAAACTCACACTATTCTCTACATAACACATAGTCTCCCATTGAGTCTGCTGAGCGTTTAGAGCAGGACCGGCGAGCTAATGTTATGCTAAAAGCTAGTCAGCCTTCATCGCAGCGCGTTTCCCTGCAACAAAACAAGACTGAATTGAATTTCTTACTCTGTCACAATCACACACACACACAGGTTCTACAATCACAGACTGTTTCCACATCGATATCACCAACGGCATTGTTTCAAGTGATTCACAGACCTGTCGGGAGGTGCTGCCAGCTAGCAAAGCTGCCGCTTGTACTTACTATGCTGTTAACGTTGTGTTATTGTAGTCGTTGTGAGCTGTAGTTTTTCATGTGACTTTCGCACGAACACACACTATTCTCCACATTACATACGTTGAACCCATTGATAATACATAGTCTGCTGAGTGTTTACAGTCAGACCAGACAACTAATGTTATGGTAAAAACTAATCATCCTCCACCTTAGCGTGTTTCCCTACAATAAAACAAGTGAATAGAATTTTTTAACCACACACACATGCTCTTCGTATCACGGAGTGTTTGACTGTTGATATTATCAGCACCTTCTTTCAGGTAATTCACAGACATGTCAGGAGGTGCTATGAGCTAGCAGAGCTGCTGCTAATGTTTACTCCGGTCTTGCGTTATTCTGCTGCACACTGTAATGTTAGTAGTAGTTGTGAGATGCAGAGCACTGGGATGTTCATTACGCATACTGTGGCTTGCTTAACCAATCAGATGGTGCCTTGGGTGGAACAATGCTAGAGAGGGAGAGAGATGTCTGTATCTGGGCAACCCAGTTTTTAATTGATTTCTTGATTATTGACCCGTTGGATTAAAAAGAAAACGATACCGATACACCTCAAAATTCCAAATATCGGCGCCGATAATTGGTCGACCTCTAGTCTTCTGTCTGTGCCAACACGGTTTTGGCTTAATTGCACATTGATGCTTCACCAAATATGTTCTTTTTGCGGCTCTGATGCGTGTTAAATCCAAATTCATTTCTTCAATATCAAACCTGCCTGAAAATTATTAGGGTGATGGAGACTTTAGGAGCAGATCAGGAGAGTCAGGATTTGATCTGTAAACCCTTTGTTACTACGAAATCTGTGCCAAACATCTGAACTCGGCTTCTCTGACCGTCGAGAGGAATGAATTTTGTTTAAAAGGCCCATTTATACTCTACGCTCATTTTTCCATTTAGTGTCAGTAATTATCAGCTGGAACGTCTTGCCCCTGCTGGAGCCATGTTCTGTTGTTACTGACTGTTCGTTCTTAATTGTCCCGTTGTTGCACATTAATAAGATTCATGGCTCTATCTCTGCGTTATCTGTGGTCGCCATCTTTCAAGTTCTTGTTTAACGGCAGAGTGTGAACTTCCAGGATCAGAGTCCCTGTGCTGAAAAGTAGTTTGTTTCCTGGGAATACAGTAGTAATGGCCAGCCAGGTCTCAGGGTTTGAGACATCTGAGCCCAGGAGCCCCTCCTGCCCCCCACCCCGAGCCTTCTGGAGCACTGGCCCTACTAAAAATGCTGTTACTAATTCCATACAGTGTGCAAATCGTTGTCATTTCACGCAGTAGCTGGCAGCCTGAGTGCGTCGCTGCTGGAGGAACCGCTGATGACCATACATGTCCAGCAGTGAGGAGAGCGAAGCCGAGGGTACGCCGCAGGAGCATCTGGACCGACCCTAAAAAGAGACGAGGCCCAGTCGGCGCCACCCTCCACGCCTGGGACGCGTGGCTATTTTTAGGGTCCATCCACGCTTCTTCATGTTGGTGCACATGGAAATGCTGTGTACTTTACCCTCGTGTGGTGTTTGGGTCAAATTGACCCTTTGTCATATATTTGTAAAGAGAAGCTGTGTCGTGCGGAAATGTCAGGGAGTAGAATCAGTAGAGGAGTAAAAGAAAGTAGAAGTACTCATAAATAAAAGTACCTGAGGTAGTGAGTAACTTTGTCACAGAACAGATTCATTTCAGCTTTTTTTTTTTGGGTGATTTTGTGGCTTATTTAATTCATTTATGTTTTTTTTTTTTTAATCTTTTGCGCCATTTCTTCATCATATTGTTCCTTTTTTGCTTGTTTATTTTTTTTCCGTTTGCTGATGTTTTGGTTCATTTTGTTGCTTATTTTGTTGGTTTTGCAAGATGACTTTTCATTTTTCCTTAACATTTGTTCATTTTCTTGATTATTTTTGTTCAGTATGAAGATAATGTTCATTCTTTTTTTTCATCAATGTTGTCATTTTTAAGTAATTTGTTCGTTTTTGGTGATGATTTTGTTCCTTTTTTTCCCCACACGACACATTTTCTCTTTACAGCTATATGACTACCGATATATTCACTGTCCCTCCTAAATGCACTACATAGGTTTCAGTCAATGTTTTTATGCAGACAAGGCTGAATGGTATGAACTAATCAGCCTCCACGTTCGCATGTTTCACTACAATAAAACAAGTGAATTGAGTTTTCACATGCTCTCTCAGTTTCACACACATGCTTTTATTATTACGGACTGTTTGAGTTAGTAGTAATTGTGAGATATAGAGCATTGGGATGTTTATTACAATTTCAAGGGGGGTTTTTCTGCGTTTACCTTTGACACGTTCTTGCTCGCCGGAGCGTCTCCACACGACAAAACTTTCCCTCTCCGCCGCGTGTGTGCTACGCACACTGTGGCTTGCTTAGCCAATCAGATGGCGCCGTGGGCAGAACAATGCTGGAGACAGACGTGGCGAGAGAGAGAGCGGAGCAGCAGCATCTGAGCCCAAATAACCCAGTTTTTAATTGATTTCTTGATATCGGGCTGTCGGACTTAAAAAAAAAAAACCGAGATAGGTCAAAATTCCAAATATCGGCACCCATTATCAGCCTGGCCGATAATCGGTGGACCTCTAATATGTATACAGAATGAAAATAAAGTTGAGACTACTGAATTAAAAAAAAAAAAAATTGTGTTGTTTTTAATTCCCATATTTACCTGGGGTGATATGGGATCAGATCTCACACATAAGTTCTGCAGGTTTGGACAGTTTTTCCAAATTTGTAATTAAGCCGCCACCAAAGAATTCATTGTGTAATGTAGAATAAGTGCTTAAGCTACAAACTATAAAATGTCCACAGCAACAAAAACACAAGCACAACACTATGCTAGACATGCAGTCACGTTACAAGCCAGACGGCAAACTACAGAGGGTTCTAAACAGATGACATCATACAAATGCTAAAATTAATGATTAGCACTGATTATTTTTCAAAATGTCAATTTTTAGTCTTCATGAAAATGTGACTTGTAAAGTGTCACATTTCTGTGGCGACTGCACTTGAAACTTTAAGGTATATTTGTAAATAGAAAATGTGTCGTCGGGGGGGAAAAAGGAACAAAAGCATCACCAAAATGAACAAAATACTTAAAACTGAAAACAATGAACGACGTTGAAGGGAAAAAAGGATGAAAATGATCTTCATACTGAATAAAATCGCCTAGAAAATGAGCAAAATTATTCAGAAAATGAAACAAACTAATCAATACCAACAAAACTGCACAAAAGGAGGCAAAACTACCCACGAAATGAACAAACAAGTTGAACAAAAATAACCAAGAAATTGAACAAATGTGACGGAAAGAGGAACGGTCGTCCTGCAAAACCAACAATAAGCAACAAAATAAACCAAAAAGTAAGCAAAAAAAAAAAAAAATTGAGTAATCGAGCAAAAATGAACAATATGATGGCGAAATGGAGCAAAACGAGGTTAAAAAATGAGTGAAATACTGTAAACCACAAAAATGAACAAATCGCTGAAATGAATCTGTTCTGTGATATAAAGTTATTCACAACCTCAAGTACTTTTATTTATGAGTACTTCTACTTCCTTTTACTCCAGTACTGATTCTACTCCCTGTCGTTTCCACCACACAGCTTCTCTTTACACACATATGACAAAGGGTCAGTTTGACCCGAAAACCAGACGAGGGTTAAATTTTGAACAGTGGTTTGCAATAAAGTGACATGCATAGTTTATTTTCAGATTGGAGGTGAGGTATGAGGACGTCGGCTGATTAATCTGCGGTCTGCTTTTTTGGCCTGTAATGGGTACGCCGGCTGTGATTTAAAGTAGCTTAAATCACGGAACCTGTTTACTGGCCACCTAGGTGATGATTTTGACATTATGAGAAATGCGAACGTTCCGAGGAAGCTGTTCTCCAGAACCTGTGTGAAGTTCCCAGAAACATGCATTTAACCTGTGTTCCCTTTACTTGACAGCCCTGATAATAAGAAAAGATGTAGTGCTCTGTATGGGCGCCCAACATGTCAGCATGGTTTAATGCTGCAATAATTCTCATTGTGTCCATTAACTGAACGCTTAGCCATGCATTAAAGTAGATCATGTGTTGTGGAATCACCCCGGTGAAGCAGAAGTAGCTGCCTGCAGAGCTCAGTGGAAGACTTTAATTGGTCGTTGAGGCTGGTCCCAATCAGCGTCCTCCGTTAACACAGAAGCTTAATGACAACGTCAATGGATTCCCGCTCACAGTGAGCACACAACAGCTCTGGGTTAAAAGCCAACACCCTAATTATTCACTTAATTAACTTAACATGGTTCATCAGTTTGAAGGTTGTGAACACCTTTTTTTTTTTTTTTTTACAGTAACTAGTTATCTGTTACAAAGATGTCGAACTGCTGTCTTTTTTTGCAATGTTTAAAATGTTTAGTCCGTTGTGGCAATCAGAAAATTATGAGTTTGAGTTATGATTTTGATTAGATGTCGAACGATATCAAGAAGTCAATTAAAAACTGGGTTATTTGGGCTCAGATGCAGCCGCCCCTCTCTCTCTCTTTCTTCTGCCACGTCTGTCGCCAGCATTGTTCCGCCCACGGCGCCATCTGATTGGTTAAGGAAGCCCCAGTATGCGTAACACACACACACGACGGAGAAGTAAAGTTTTGTCGTGTGGAGAAGCTCCGGAGAGCAAACGCATATCGACGGTAGACGCAGGAAACTTTCCCGAAATTGTAATAAACATCCCAGTGCTCTACATGTCACAACTACTACTAACGTGCAGCAGAATAACATAAGAGTGGAGTAAACATTAGCGGCGGCTCTGCTAGCTCGTAGCACCTCCCGACATGTCTGTGAATTACTTGAAAGAAGGCTGTTGGTAATATCAACAAACAGTCCGTGACAGTAAATGTGTGTGTGTGATTGAGAGCGAGCACCTAAAAAATTCAATTCACTTGTTTTATTGTAGTGAAACACGCTAAGGTGGAGGCTGATTAGGTTTTACCATAACATTAGTTGTCTGGTCTGACTGTAAACACTCAGCAGATGATGTATTAGCAATAGGTTGAATGTATGTCATGTGGAGAATAGTGAGTGTTTGTGTGGAAGTCACATGAGAAACTCTACAGCTTACGACTTCCTACAATAATTTGTGAGTCTCGGATCCATGCACTTCTGGAGCTATTTATTTTCTATTGGTTTGGTTAAATAAACATGCTTTAGGCATCTAAACCAAGTCAAGTTTTTGTATTATTCAACATTTTTACACTTTTATTGTAAATGACTATCGGCTCCAAATATCGGTTAACTACTAATAATTGGTATCGGACTTGAAAAACCCATGTCGGTCGATCACTAATTTTGATGGTAACACATTTCTGTGCATCTTAAAATCAGTGACAGCTGTGTAGATGTAGCACTTTCACAAAAAAGTGTACACACCAGCAACTAATAGTTAATTTTTCTCTCCAAACTTACTGTCTACAATAATCAGAACGTATTTCTTCATGTTCTACAGCCCTAACACATTGTTTTTGTTCTTCCCCTCAGCATCTTTTTAACCATTTGACCCTTTAGATTCGGCTTCATCGGGATTTGCTTTCTCTTCCTGCCTAATTTTAACGTTGTTGATGGGTGTCGAAAGATTTTCTCGTCAGGATTTAATCAAACTCTTCCTTCTGTGTTGTAGCTTCTCCTGTCGCAGCTGTGTGAAAGCTGTCCAGTCCAGTGCTGTGGAAGCGTCGGATGTCCCGGAGCCCTGAACTGAAGGAAAACGCAATGGAATGCCCACTGTGTATGGAACCGCTTGAGATTGACGATGTCAACTTCTTCCCTTGCACCTGTGGCTATCAGATATGCCGCTTTTGCTGGCATCGCATCAGGACAGATGAGAATGGCCTCTGCCCTGCCTGCAGAAAGGTCAGAGTCCTTCTAACAACTACAACTCAACTCATTATGACTATCTTTTGAAATGGAAACATTGAACAATATGACTGGTTTGTAAATAATAAATGTAATGTAATAAAACTTGTTTACAGTGGTACCTCATCCTGCGAGTTAAATTCATTCCGGTGTCACGCTCGTGACATGAAAACCTTGTGAAACTGGACCGGTTTTTCCATAGGATACATGTAAAACCAATTGATCCTTTCCAAGACCGTGCTGTTGCTCTAAGTGGGTGTGGCGATGCAAATCTGGGGTGTGATGTGCGTGGAGATAATGCAGCACAGCCTGCTACATTAATTAGCCACTTAGCCACAACCACGGACAGTCAATGAAGATGAGAAAAGCATTTAACAGTTTATTGAGGCACAAGCAGAAAAGAGATATCAGAATGCAGAAGCCGTATGGAGCTATGGAACGGAGCAGACAGAGTAGACGGAGACGGAGGCTGATGGGAACAGCCACAGGAAGAGAAACGAACTGGACCAAACGCAGGTCAAGACCACGGGATGAGTACACAGGCTGAAGCCAGGAACTAGGGAGCGATGGAAGACGGAGACAAAAGGTAAGGAAAAACTCCACTAAAATCTTAAGTAAATGTAAAACGCTGGAATGAATCTACGTTTCCATGCGGTGGGTGAGTAGCGCACACTCCTTTTGGGACCTGTTTCACCCGTAACGTGAGGTTTTGGTTGTATGATGGGACAGAATTTTGCCTGACGTCTTACTCGTGTCATGAAAAAGTTGTATGATGAGGTTCCACTGTACTTGCATTTTCCAGAACTTTGTTTTCACTTTTTCACCGGCATGACACAGAGAGCTTTACAATGCCGGTGGCAGCGTCATTTTTATGAACTCGGGTCTGAATCCTTTATAATATCTGCAAAATCCAACAGGAAACATCAGAAATTGTGACTATAACTTAACTTGCCGCTGTGGTGTGTTTCAGCCTTACCCCGAAGACCCTGCAGTGTACAAGCCTCTGTCACAGGAAGAGCTGCAGAGGATAAAGAACGAGAAAAAACAGAAGCAGAATGAGAAGAAGCAGAAGATCACAGAGAACCGCAAACACCTAGCAAGTGTCCGCGTTGTTCAGAGGAACCTGGTGTTTGTGGTGGGGCTGTCTCAGAGGCTCGCAGACCCCGAGGTAACACACCATCACCCGCAGTGTTAATAAAGTGTCGACAGAATGCAAATACGTGATCCTCTGTTGCACGTTGGAGTTACGCCATCTATTGTGTGTACTTGATGAAGTTGTTGCTGGTGTAATTTCTGCCCAAAAATCATCTGAATTACTTGAATGTGATCATACAAAACAATACAGAAACGAAGCAAGACCTGCTAACGTATAAAGTAGTAAGACATAAAACAGAACAATCTATTAATGCTCTTAAAAAAGACCTAATGAACCACAATTAGAGTAAGGTGTATGTGGAAGATGTGAAGCATACCATGCATTTTCATCAGTATTAAGTGAAGTCTATGAGAAACACTGCCCGCTAGTGACAGAAAAATTAACAAGAAAATCTGTGAAAAACCCTGGCTTCCAAAGGGAATTCTAAACGCCTGTAAGGAAAAAAAATGAGTTGTACTGTATGAAGATTTTTTAACAACGAGGACTTATGAAGCAGAAAACAAATACAAGTCATACAAGAATAAATTTGCAAACATCATAAGAAATGGCAAAAGGAACAACTACAATAAATTGCTAGAAATAAATAAGAACAACATAAAAAAAACACATGGAATGTATTAAATGCAATTATTAGGAAAAGAAATGAAAAATCAGACTTCCCCGATTTTATATTCAAAAAACAAATAATGAGACCATTTATAATATGTCTGAGATTGACAATGAATTCAGTAATTTTTTTTTTTGTAAATTCAGGATCTGACTTGTTAAGAGAAATAAACCATCCTAAAAATGGAAATAACACAGAGCAGAGATGTAGAAATTATGAAGACAATATTTTTGAAAGGAATAGACGAGAAAGAAATTACTGATAGTAAAAGTTTTAAAAACAAAAATTCCAACGATTGTAGCAATATTGATATGACATTAGTGAAAAGTACACTGTGAAACCCTTTACCTGCATTTGTTATCAGTCGTTGAAGACAGACATTTTTCCAAGTGAAATGAAAATGGCAAAGGTTGAACCAGTCTTTAAAGCTGGTGACAAACACTGTCTCTCCAACTACAGGCCCATTAGCTGTCAACAGCTTGGCTCTGTGAGCACCAGTCCTAAACAGTCCACCCGCTTTGCTCTTTCCAGAGTCACGATGACCTCCAGACCCCCTATGTGTTGACTATAACATGTCGCCATTGCACTTTCAACAATACCACTGTGACTGTTGGAGTGTAAAAACCTATTTAAAATGTATAAATATGTGATGCTGGGTCTGGCAGGGGGACAGGTTACCCTGGGGGAAACCTTGCTATTGTTTTATTGGCTGGTGGCAAAGAACAGCAGATTGACTGTTCTACAAAGCAATGTTCTTTTAACTTTTCTTTAACTTTCTTCAGGCCTTCAGTAGAAATAAATGATCTAATTAACTAATAACCTGATATGTGATGTGTGTTAAGCATAACGGTCCTGATGTTAATTTACTACTGACAAAGTTTACTACTGTTGATGTTTGATGTAGTTTAGATTCACAAATCAGTGTCTGGACAACATGGTAATCACTAGTACAGTGTTGCCTCGGGTTACGAGTTTAATCCGATCCAGGATCAAGCTCATGAAATGGAAAACTTGTGACCTGGGGCCGTTTTTCCTAGAATACATGTAAAACCAATTAATCTGTTCCAAGACCCATGAAAACTCCCATACAATTCATTTTTTTTCCTTTTCTGACTTTTATTCACTTGTTTTGGCCAGTTTCGCCACAAATGTTTATTATTATTATTATCTGAAAAGGAAGTTGTGTTTTAATTACCAAAAAATGAATGCATGAAATTAGTTCTAAAAATTATTTATAATGACATGTTATCTATCAGCTGCAGGCGAAGGAGGCTATAATTTTTTTTTTCCTGATCTTTATTCACTTGTTTTGGCCTGTTTCACTACACTTTCATCATCATCAGTTTCAGTCACATCTCCTTCATCTCACCTCCTCCTCATCCTCCTCCTCCACTGCTCCGCTCATCTCATGTTTCACCTGCATCCACATCATATGACGGGTTTTCTTCTCACCACTACATCCTACTTAGGCCCCGTGATGAAAAAACACAAAACCAAGCACTATTTCAGGTGAAAAAAGGCACAAATATGAAGCACGATACAGCGCAAGTTTCACATCTACGTTTCCAGTCGGTCGGTGAGTAGCTCGCTCTCCTCTCGCTCTTGGGAACTATTTTACTCGCAACCTGAGTTTTTTGCTCGTGAGCCAGTACAGAAATTTGCCCAATGTCTTCCTCGTAACCCGAAAAATTTGTATGCCGATGCGCTTGTAACCCGGGATGACACTGTAATGAATTGAGAAGCCATGCGTAAGGCTTCAGTGATGCTGAAATGAAAACTGGCTCCTGCTCTTTTTGTAAAATTGAATAAATTTGGACTAAAGAGTTTCTTGTACCTGCGTAGTGCAAATGTTATGAAGCCTTGTAGGATATTTTTTCCCCCAAGACAAAAATAGCTGTTCATCAGGTTCAGGGTTGCTGTGTGCTGATGATGCGTTGTCCTGCAATGAAATGTGATTCGTTGATCAGTCTGTGCTGAAGTGGGATTGTTTTGGTAGAACTGTGCTAAACAAATTGTATCCAATGCAGTGTCGGTTCATTGTGCCAATATCACCCACACTGAGGAGTCCAGAATCAGCAGCAGCCTGTTGGTGTCTGTGGTGACGCGATATTCCATAAATATCCTGAATATATTAATCATCTCTGCTGTGGTAATGGACACAGTCACACTGTGTAGGAGCAGAAAGAATCCTGCACGAGCACTTGAAACTGTGGGTTTCTGTTCTTTGAAGCTCCATAAAGTTTCGAGCTTCATAAAGCGACATCAGTCACATACTCACCGGATACTTTTGAACACTGGCGAGGATCAGAAAGAGCTAAACGCTAGACTACAATGCTCGAGGCCTAAAGGTAATGTTGATAGTTTTTAACGGTTTTATGCAAACTCGTGTAGTTTTAACAATATCACTTGATTATTTCTAGTGGTAAATTTGTCATATTGTGACATACTTAATGTCGGTCACATGATCATCCTCAGTCTAATTCACAACACTATTTGCTGATGAAGACCATAGTTGTGTTCTGCTCACTCATTCTTGCTGCAAAGTGGTTTCAGCTTTGTAAAGTATGACTTCAAGTTCAGATAAAAAATATTCTGTTCAAAGTCAGGATTGGTTTTGAACAGGGTGATTATTGGCGCCAATATTATCTATAGTGGGGTGCTAATGTTTAGGCACCCCTGGGCGAAACTTACTTTAAGTGAATAATGAAGGCAGGGTAAGTTGAAATGATCTCCAAAAGGCATGAGGTTACAGATGAGACATCCCCACTACATGTAAATTAAAAAAAAAAAAAAAACAGGTTTTATTTTTATCTTTTACATTACATTTTCAAAGTAATAGAAAAAGAAAAAAGGCCATAACAAAAGTTTGGACACCCTGCATAGTTAATACCTTATAGACTCCCCTTTGGCCAGTGTTGCAGCTTGTAAATGTTTTTTGTAGCCAGTCAAGAGTCTTTCAACTCTAGTTTGAGGGATTTTTGCCTGTTCTTCCTTCCGAAAGTCTTCCAGGTCTTTGAGATTTCTGGGCTGTCTTGCACAGGACGGCTCTTTTGAGGTCTGTCCACAGATTTTCAGTGATGTTTAGGTCGGGACTGTGAAGACCATGGCAAAACCTTC
>JAQQAE010017742.1:0-11382 GCA_029823295.1 Pseudamia nigra
GTTGTGGGAGGAAGCCGGAGAACCCGGAGAGAACCCACGCAGACACGGGGAGAACATGCAAACTCCACACAGAAAGGTGTTGGGATCGAACTCAGGACCTTCTAGCTGTGAGGCACTGCACCACCGTGTCGCACCGTGACATGTTAAAACAAATTTGGTTATTATTTCATTCTTTTTTGTTCTTTTTTTTTTTTTTTACATTTTTGTTCTTTTCCTTCTTTGTTTAGTTTGGTTTTGTTCAATTTATTGATTATTTCATTCATTTTTCAGATAATTTGGTTAAGTTTTTGTTCATTCATGTAGTAATGTTATTTATTTTTTTTAGTTTTTGTCCCTCAATGTCTTGATTTATTTATTGTATATATTCATTTACTTGATTGTTTTTGTCATTTTGTTGAATATTTTTATACCTTATCATGCATTTGAATTATTTTAGTCATTTTTAAATTTTTTTATCTTCTCGAATATTTTTCTTGCATTTGTCTTAATCAAGTGCAAAGTTGTTTTTCCATCATTTTTTATACTTTTGCTTAATTTTTGTTCATTTTCTTAGTTCTTTTCACTTATGTTCATTTCATTTATTATGTTGTTTAGTGTGGTTCATTTTCTTAATGATTTAAATCATTTTAAAGATTATTTCCATCTATTTTTTTGTAATTTTTGTTCAAATTTTCTGTTCTTTTTGTCTCTGTGCTTATTTTGTTCATTTTGATTTATTATAAGGTGTTACTTCTATCAATGGACAAAGCCACGGGAGCCACAAGCGCCACTGGAGAGTTGCTAAAGAGCCACATGTGACCCTGGAGCCACAGGTTACAGAACCCCAGACTAACTGATCACTCCTTATGTTTTCTTCATTGAATTTGTTAACAATAAAAATATATACCATGGGATTTTTGTTATATTGACATCACTTTTTCCTAAGAACAGAGAGAACCATTCAATATTGTAAAGGAAAAGTACACTTTTCAACAGAAAGGTTTACATAAAGATCTGTTTCAGTCCAACACTCATCACCATATTTAATATTTTCCACAGTCTGCAAGATGTGTGACATGTTTCTAACACCAGTCATTTCCTGATCCTCTCTGTTGAAGCCATAGATGGTTGAAGCATTCTCCAGTCTGATATAAATTAGACAACTCTATTTCTGAGGGCTATATATTCCTCAGACACAGACTGAGCATCGCATAAGAGGAGACAGATTTACACATAGAACAGCATATCTAGAAATATTCTGCATTCAGTGAGAATTATGTAGCAGATGGTCTGTATCGCTTTGAAGGTGTTTTATGTAAATGATGACTAATGTTTTCCCAAGGAGCTCATATAATGAACATTGGCAGTGTTATTTAGACTGACCTTTGGGGTCTGAAGCATATTTAATGCATTTTGTTGTGATCTGATGGGTTTTGGAGATGCCATACTGTACCTTATATCTACTGTATTTGCATGTTCAAGAGCATTGGTTTTATTTCAGCATGGGGTGGGGGTGAATTGGTTTAATTGGGGATCCTCTGGACTTTCCTGGAAATGACATTTTCGTTTCCATTGTTAATGCATTAATTTGATGTTGCATGAATTTGCCTTTTGTGCATAAGCTCATGAAGGGAACAAAAATTAAGTCATGAACAAAATGAATAAGATAAAGGAATGACCAAAATTACCAACAAAATGAACAAAGTCAAGAAAAGTAAATAAATAAAATGAATTAATAAATCAACAAAATAAACCAAAACCTTAAAAAAAATCTAAGAAAATGAAACAAAAATCAAGAAAATTAACAAAAATGACCTTAACAATGAACAAAACTGTCATTATTTATGTAAAAATCATATATCATGTAAATGGTTTTAGTAAAATGTTTTTAAATGCACATTTATCCCCCATTCCCTAAAATTCACACCTATGTGTGTGCAATCCCTATTTTACATTATCACAGCATTTTAAGTGTGTGACACAATATACTGTACAACTTGACAAAATGCAATAGTTACATTATTACATAATAAAAAGCATGAATGCGTTGCCTAGTTTTGTCATAAATTATTAAGTCTTATGGTGTCTGTCACCTTCATTCATAAATTTAGTTCAATTTAGTTCTTTAAAAAATTACAAGTCAGCAATACACTGAAGTTAAGCTTCATTTGTAATTTAGCCAAGTCAAATAAACTAGTGACCCCAACATGGATTTCCACATCCACAACACACTGCAGCGGTCACATGTTCAGCAAAGCAAATGAGCTGCTGCATCGGGATCAGTGTGATTGACAGGCATACAGTATATGCATTTTCTGTTAGTCATGTCCATGCATCAGGATTTGTGAAAACACAGCAGCTTCATTGTAAATCACTGTATCTAATGTATTCATCCACACTGCAATACAGCAGCCTTTTATGAAGATCACCCTCAGGACTGAATCATTTACGAGGATGAAAGAGATACTGATCCATCCTTTTGTTCCTTTTCAGAATGTCAGAATGCAGAGCAACAAAAAATCTACATGTGGGAGCATTATTATGTAACTGATTTCTCAGGTAAAGAAGATACAGAATGTTTTTTGTAAACCTGTGCACTCTGAAAATAAAAGCAAAATTTCTCCACATTTGGGTCTTTTGTACGTTCATCACAGTTGAGGATGATCATGGCATGTCTCAAATTATCAGGCTTTGGCAAGAATGCAGATGGCTGAACAGACCACACTGGGCCCAGAATTATCTGCAGCACACTGGGCAAGTTAGAGAAGATGTAGAGCTCTGAGGTGCAGTCACATGTCCTTGTGTGGAACATTTGTGCTGCTGCCTCTTCAGCATGACACAGGAGCTTCTCCTGCTCTCACACAGTATCGTGCCTTCCTAGATTCGTCTTCTCCAGCCAGGACGATCCAGTGGTAGGGCTTCCCAACTTTTAAGCTCAAACCCAAAATTCTTCAAGGAAGCTTTCAGGGTGTCTTTTTAACATTTTGGGGGCTGCCTTGTACTTGCTTCAGCTCACTAAAGTAAACTTGTTTTGGCTGCTTAAAATAATTCTGTTTTTGTTTCCAAATAAAAATAACTTACTGTTTCTAAATGATAGTAGCATGTGTTGCTCTGTTAAAAATCCTAGGTAGAGGAGTTGTTGGTGTGTCTGATTGTGGAAGAATTTGGGGACACCACGTGCGTGTCATATGTAATGCTAAAACGGTCCTGCTTAGGAGTAGGAGGTCAAGTTAATCCCAATTGTGTTATGTCGCATCTCTTGTCCTAATTTGATAGTTTGGGCCAGACAGACAGAAAGGTGCTGTCCATTTGATAAACAGGTATTTGCCATTCAAGTTTGCAGGTACAATATCTCATCTTACAACACACACCCCTGTATGGCTGGGGCTGCCTTACATTGTGCCACATTTCAGTCGAAGGGCCACGATGCATGGATAGGATGATCTGGCCTCAAGGTGCAGTTTTGGGTGCAATGGTAACTGAGTCATCTCCTTCTTTAAGCACTTACTGTATGTGTGTGTCTTGCTGATGTACACATTACTGTTTCACTATGCATAGTTTCTGTAAATAATGTATCTGTTGTAATCAAAGCCTGAGTCTCTCCATCACTCCTCAGGATGTCTGCTGGCAGCAACTCTATGACACTGATTCCCCCTTATTTATTTTCCTTTTCAAACATATTCTAGCAGTTAGCATCATAAAGTTGATCAGTTAAGGTTATTTGCCAAGTAAATAATAGTAAATTTGAAAATGTTTTGACTGAGCCATCTGTGGCCATTTAGGCCATTTGAGGGTTAAACAGCAATTGACAAAAAAATCTGAAAAAATCTAAATCTTCATGGGGGGGTGGGCTAATAATTTTGACCTTATCTATAGATGTAAATTTGGTAGAGTCACTTTGTATTAGATTGATATTTGTGAATTCAGAATAATTGTTACATGAGAAACATGTTAATATCACTGTGAAATAGAGATGTTGAATAAATGCTACCTATGTAAATGTTATCTAGTTCTAAAATGTTAAATGTAGATGTTATCTCGAATTGATCATGGTGAAATACATACAGAAAACATTACACAAGTAACAAAGACAAAAAATGGGACAGTTAGTCCATTAATTAAGGTGATTAAGTCTTAACATACAGTCTACTGGATTTGTCCAAATGCAATTTGTCTTTATTTGCTTTATATTCTATTCTACTATTTATTTATTTGAAACTACGCTGCACTATTTTATCCAGTTGCACTATTGCATACATTTTAACAACAGCAATTTCAGTGGTTTTTTAGTGGGGATATTTTTTATTCCTATTGATATTTTCTTATTCCTATTTTCTTTTTCATTCCTATTTATTCTACTGTTTCTACTATCCTGTGATGCCTTCAGAACATGTGCTGCTGTCAAAGTGAATTTCATTGTATAGAAATGTGCAATGACAGTAAAGAGTCTATCTACAAAAAGCAACATTTTGTTTTCAGAATAAACAGCAGGCTCGGCTTGTAATTAGGTCATGTCCACAGGTAATTGGTATTTTTAAAATGTGGTTTGTGCCGCTTGTGTAAATAAAAATGTTTCGTCAGATTCAGGTTTAGACTACTTTATTGATCCCAAGGGGCAATTCATTTGCCACTTCAGGGTTCATCCAACCTTGCATCCAGACTTGCAACACCCTCCACTCTCACCTGGATCATAATTTAATGATACTGACATCTGTGCGGTACATCAACATCATTTCATCTTTCTTGATCCTTGAAGAGGCATGTTTGAGCCCACATAATAAGGACTAATGAGATTTATATTACTCCTCACATCACCAACAACTCGGCCACATCAACTCCAGGACCCTCACGAGGATTAAGGGGTAGAAAATGGATGGATGGATGGCATAACATTTCTATAGTGGCATGCTGATGTTTCTTCGCTGCTGCAACAATTACAACCCAATACTTAGTGTGTAGGATTTAGTGCCGTCTAGTGGTGAATTTGCAGATTGCAAAAAAACTCAAAGGACAAAACCTCACCATATCTACCCAAATGTTTTCAAAAGAGACGACATGTTTGGATTGTTCCTTCAAAGCTACTGCGGATACATGGTGGACTTCATGGAGAGGGAGCCCTCCTCTCTACATATACAGTAAGTGTTTCATTCTAAGGTAAGAAATACACAGCAATTCTTTTCAAGTTATTATAATCTAATGAAAATATAATTATTCACAGGCTCCTTTATTATTACTATAAATTCTACAAATTCTACCTTTAATTTCATATCTCATCTCAAATATTTATGCAGAACATAAAAGTGTAGCGCGAGGATTTTACATGTGAATTTATCTTATGGAATTTCACGAAGTTATTTAATTTACAAGTAGCAACCGTCAGATTCAAAAACAACAAAGTGGCTGTGAAAAGAACTGACTGTATAATACACGCCTCAGCTAAAATAATATACCCAGAAGACAGGAACTTAATAAATCCGGGTGGTGCGCCTGAGCGTGTGAAAATGATTCAGTAAAGGTTACAAAGTGTTACCCATCCTCCTGCTGTAATTGGTCAAAGCTCCCCACAAGTCATCATGGCCAATATGAGGCTCTCTGCGCCGCAGTCAGCAGCTCAGTGTGCCGCCTTGCAGCAGCAAAGCGCACATCGCTGATGCTGACAAATTTAAACGATGTTTAGTAATTGGACGTTTTCCAGGTTTTAGCTTAATAGGCGTTGCCTAAACCCGTCTGAACTATACGCCGAATTTCTTTCCTCAGCAGCTGCAGTGAGATGTTCTGCATTTACCATGGCCAGAGGTCTGTTTCCATGGGGCTTCTTCAGGAAACCTCTGTACATCCAGGTAAGCCTCTGGGAAATCCCTCTTCACTCAAGTGTAAAGTCCATTTGGGAATCTACACCAGCTGTGGCTTCGTCTATCTTTATGCACCCGGTGTTACGAATAAATAACGACGACCGTGCAGCCGGATACTCTTGTCTAACCTGTTTGATAAATCGCCTTTATTAGATATTAGGTGAACAAGGTATTATTAGGTGTAAATTACTAATATTATTGCGTCCGTTTCTCAGGCTGAATCATAGAGTCACTTGATGCTCGACGGCAATCCTCTGTCCCCCTCCGATCGTCGTTGCTGTAGCAACCACTTCCATGATGTATCTGGTACTCTCATACAGCCAAGCGTTTCCTGAGGCTGTAAAACTTGTGTTATCAACTTCCTACATAGGGCAAATGTTGTCTGGCATCTGGTGGCATCTTTCTAAATGGATCACGGACGGTGCCTGTAAAATATCATCAGTGTGGAAAAATATTTAAGTTGGTATTAGCTGTTGCTGAATATAGGTGAAGTCCTCAGTGGTATTCCTCAAAAGTAAAATTAGGGAAGCCCTTCAAGGACATGCGGAGGTCTAAGGAACCCCAATTCAATTAAATGACCAGGAAAATCAACTTGAACTTCTGGTTTATCTTATTTACCCTTTATTGAACCATAAAAACATCCACACAAATATTGTACTGAAAAATATACACCATCAATTCTTCACTAAAAATGAATCAGGCAAAACACCTAACCATATGTCTCTGTCAAAGTCGTTTCAGTCACTTTGAATATGCTTATTGAGACCAGCTCCTTTAGTTTCAGGCCATGCTGTAATCAAATCCAAGCAAAGGGTGCAGCATCTTTAAAATCCTTTTCTCTCATTTTTGTGCAGGCGTCTGTGACAGTCAGTAAGTGTGAATCCAGGGAATATACACTACAATGACCCATGCGTTTTTGACAAATGTGAAACTGGAGTTGGGATTTAAGCAGATTTAAAATAGACCTGTAGATAAAAAATATACCACCGTAGTCACCTGTCAATGCACACAGTAGTCCATTCAACATGTGCATACAACATACATGTGCAAGGGCTTTGGGGTCTATGATGAAATTAGGGACTCCATGATGTACAGTACATATAAGTGTGTATAAGCCTTGAGAGCAGGCATTCAGGTGTATCACATCACCAAAAATCGAGAACATAATGTTGCAGACTAGCGATGACTCCTTAAATCATGAGAGACTTAGTGTCTTATTGTGTCGTGCTGCTATTGGAGATGTTTAGAGCTATTTTCCTCTCTAAGTTTGGTTGAATACCCTCACAGTCAGCTGGATGTCCATGCTTCTGGATGTTAGACACAGACCTGTCAAGAGCAGTGAATAGAAGGAGAGACAGCTGCTCTCTGGGGACAGCCACCAGCATCGCTTGGTTTTCTAGGCCAACTCAGCCTCCCAGTGACAACTTAAGAAGTGTCATTCAGTGATCCTTGGAGAGAAGCTATTTCCACTGAAATACAGCACGCGTCAAGTCCTGTAAAGCTGACATGTTTGGCTACGCAGTCATATAAAGTGAAATGTTTATTTTACATTGCCAGATGCCCCTCGCTATGTATCATTAATGTTTTAATAGTGATGTACAATATAAGCATAAAAATATAGGTCATTTCATATCCAGATAATGATACATGTCACTGTGCATCACACTTTCTGTAAATCAGTGTAGTCGTTAGCCCTATTAGTATTTTATTTTGAATTACAGACTTGACAAATAAAATGTAATTACCCCTTTATTATGTTAAATATTACAACCAAGCTGTACAGGACTTAAAGAGATGCCTAAAAAATGAAAAATTTTATCATACAGGTTGATTTATGCTACACTGAAATGCATCCATATAACATGAGGCAACAAATGTTATTCAGTCATCTCATACTACATTGAGCTTTATTGAATTCTCAGTTATTATATCAGCATTCTGATGTTGTTTTTTTCTGCATGGGAGACCTATTTCCTACTGCAAAATCTAATTGACTATTTTAGTTGTAGAAGCAAATCAACCAAATCATTTTTATGTGACACATTTTTGTCAAATTATTGATTTCTTGTAAACAATAATTAGCAGGATTCCAAAGGAAATCTGTACATTACCTCTCAATTACCGTGCACCTGTTTTAAAATATATTTTATGTAATCATTAACTATTTACATCCCATATTAATGATCTTTCATGCAGTTTACTTACTACATGTATTTTTATATTCAGAATGAACACAGTCTTTATTTATTATTCCTCTGTAATGAGATTACCTTGCTCTTTGTTGACCCTTATTGCCCTTATTGTCCTGATGATGCACGTAAATGCAAACAACACATTTACATCACAAAGGCAGTAATGTGAGAGAGCACTTAGCTGCAGCTAAGTGGAAATATGAAATGCGTTGTTTTACTCGGGTACCAAAATTTAATTTAATAGACATGATATTCATGATTTTTATTGGGCCAGCAAGTATGGCCCGTTACCCACAAACACTTAAGTCCGTTCTATACAAAACCATACCAGCAATAAATGTTCACCAGCTGAAATCTTACTGCACATTAGAGGTCTGGCTTTTCAGCTGAGATATGGGAGGGAGTGAATTTCCACCAACAGGATGCTGCAGAGCTCACAGGAATAACATGTTCCTACATTTATGGATGCAGAACATGTACTCCTGATGTTCCACTTTTAAATTCCCAACATCATGACATATGACAACTACTGATAAAGTGATGTTCACATGTGCAAATGTTACCGTGTTGAGTCAGTATAGAAAACTTGCCTTGTATGCGTGGGTGTGAGGATGATGTGTGTGAGGGGGGTGCGCGGATGTTGCCTGTTGTCTGGTCTGTGATGAGTCAGATCCTTGTAGTGTCTGTGCAGACAGTGTAGCATCCTTCTGCTTCAGAGAGTTGGTGAGTGAGGCTCACTGGACGGCTGCTGCTGCTGTTCATAATCTCAGCCAGACATCACTAAAGTCTACCAGTGTCCACCCATTTAGCCCGATTCAGTCTCTGTTTCTCTGTTTTCACATCTTCCTCTGTTTCTGTACAGCTGCCAACAGAGCCCATTAATGGGCAACCTCTGATGGATAATCATACATAATGGATGAATGTGTGCAGACTGCAAAAAGTGTCAGAACAGTATTATACTACTCTTGATCAAACTCAGTCGTCTTCTGTACGCTCCATTCTTTGTCATTATGTTAAAGTTTGTAGTTGCACTAGACTTTCAGGTGATGTAGTTTAAATAAATGGACTAACTGAGGTGTGGGTGGGTTTAGAGGAAAGAGTTCAGCCAGAACAAAACAGACAGTTTCTTTCCGCCCACCTCAGCATATGGCCACAGTAGTCAGGCTCTAATTAATAGCTGTCACAGCAGCCACAATCAATATCACCTCATTAGCTGTGTTTATGTAACCCTCCTCCTTCACAAAGGGTCAATACATATTCCCAGAGATAGAAATGCATTGGCCAGAGTTGAAATGAAAGCCACAAACTATCGATTGTACAAGGCCAACCATACATTTGTTTCCCCCACAGAGTGTTATTTCCATAATACTTTTGCTTTTTGATGCATTTCACCTACGGAAAAATCAATGCAAGTACACGCAGCACTTACTTGTGTGGTCATTGCTGTTAAAGTCGATGTGAGCCTGCATGGCCAGGTTTGTAAGTAAACCAATCAATAAATAATGCTATAGAAATCACATTTCAAATACAGTGGTTAAATGGCTGCCCTAACCCTATTCCTATTTTCTTGAATGTTGTTTATATGTAACAGAAACTGCTATTGATGGAGTTTTATTTCATTCACAGAAGTTGCCCCCCTCAGAAAGTAATCTAAAAGTATTGACATTTCAGTGTAATACAAGTTTGATTTTTTTTTTGCAGACTTTGTAATAAAGAAATACAAACACAAAAGACGGCAGCAGAAATATGTGACCATAAAATCAAGACTGCAGAAGTGAGTCAATAAAGTAATAATATTAGTAAAAGTGATTGCAGAGGTGGTCTAGTACTCAAATTTTATTCACATGATGAAAGAAAAGAAAATCAGATGCTACAGTAATTGTAAGTAGGTGTTCATAACCAACCATGCTATTCACACCCAGAAACTGCATTAAGACCCACTACTAGATATTATCATTATTATTATTATTCCACTATTATACTATTCCACAGAAACGGTAGATATTAGATCCTCATATTACACACTGTGTCAATGCTGTTGCTTAAAAATGGTGATCAAAATTACTTGAAACTTTCCATGCTTATTGACCACTATTTCCTTCCCACCAATGTTACGATAGATAGTGCTACTGCTTTTTGATAGATGCCACTGCAGCTCGTGACAAGGTATGGTGTGATAACTGGACTTGGTGTCCAAACCACCTTGCCTGAAACTTACCACGGTTATTGATGCCATCAGCTTCTGGAACAGGTAGTGCTACTGGTTGTATCAAAAAATTACTGAAAAATTGCTCAATATTCTGCCATTTGACAGCTGCCTTCTTCCACAGATGCCTTGTGACCATGTAATATGTCCCTGAGTGCAAAGCATTTTGGCAGAAAGGCAGATAAAAAGTTTTATCTGGTTCATTTTGTTCCTAACCCTAAACCTCACCCTAACCTATCAGTTTGGTGTCTTTACCAATCTGGATTAGACAATAAAAAGCAAGCATCATCTATTATACCCCACACCTCATAAAAAGTATGTGGGTATAGTTGAGAGCTCCATTTGTAAGTACATCTGTGTGTCCGTCCAAACAATGGGCTCTGTATCTCTAATGTTCCTGGATCTAAACTAGCCAAACCTGGCACATGGGTAGTCAGGGTAGGGGGAAGGGTTACTACAGCAACCACCGCCTAATTTGCATTTTAATTAAGTCACAAGCATTAGTAATTGCGAAAACCTATTTTGACCTATAGTACCAAAACTACTATAGCACAGTTTTAACGTGTGATAGATTACGATGTGCTGATTTCAAATGTGCTGTGACCTTCAAGGAAAGAGTTTCACAGCTTCTTGTTAAACTGGTGCCTAAGGTTTAAACATGTGACTAAGTACTAGACAAAATATGGTACGTACTACAAAACTAGGCAAAAATGTTATCTTTTGTACATACAGGAAGAAAGATCCCTGAAGCATGGACTGTGTCCGGACATTTACCCGTAGAACCATTGAGCCACAGGTGCTTTAAATTAAGCCTTGTTAAACAGTGTAAGTGTTGTTTCCCTGGTTGTAAATAACACTGTGTCTATTGTCAACCAGTTACAAAGAGACACTCCCAGAAAAACCATAACAGTATATTTTGTTTTAACATAATTAATTTGACAAAAAAGTCAGCTAAGATATATTTCAATGTCTTGCAAGAAAACGTATGATGTGCGCGTGTTGCATGTATGACTGTGTTTAAATTTACTTCTTGAGAATATTTAATTACCGTATTTTCCGCACTATAAGGCGCACCATCCAAAAATGTCACATTTTTAATTTTTTTCCATACATAAGGCGTACCGGATTATAAGGCGCACTTGCGTCATGCATC
>JAQQAE010017743.1:0-11382 GCA_029823295.1 Pseudamia nigra
GCCGCGGAGAAAGGTCAGATCCCACCTCCGCGGCCAGCCAACGTGAGCCAGCCGCTGCGCTAGCCCGTAGCAAGTCAGTCACTCAAAAGACACTCCACAGAAGCCTCACCTCACCCTCTGTCGTCCACCTCCTCGTGTCGATTCAACACAGATCGCACAAAATGCACTCAGTCACACGACAATGAGCGCAAAGAGTCACAAAAGTCCAAAAAAAAGCACAAAGGAACAAGCTCCTCTCCAAAACAGAGCGCGCGAAGCTGGCTGCACCATTTTGGATTAGTCAGGGTTTTTATTCTTGTTTATTTTGTTGATATATTGAGTTTTTATTATTTTTTTTTAATGAAAGTGTTTTATGGGTTTTGATCAATTTTTGGATTATTTTAGTCATTTTTGTTTTTCTTTCCCCCTCATTTTGTTGACTATTTAAACAAACGTGTATGTTGGTGAAGTTGATCGAGTGATTAGTTTGCTTCTTGGTCCAGTTTTCATTTTTATGCTTTTAGTCTCCCCTAAAGAGCAAATTACATAAATGTTATATTATGTACATTATATTACAGTAGAGTAAATGGATATTATAATTTAACTGTACAAAACTCTGTTAAATTTGGTTTAAATGAACTCAAAAAGGTCTTAAAAAGCATTAAAATGAAGTATCTAGGAACGAGACATGCTGGAAATTAATTTTTCGTCAGGAGGCATCTTTTTGTCATTTGTAACTAAGGGTGCATCGATAGTTCACCAAATTTTATTTTTAAAAAAATGTAAAATTTTAATTTAATAATGAAAAGCCATTTCAGCACTTATATCTTACACAAACTTGCTGAAATCCCCTGAGCTTATTTGCAGCTTATTTAATCTTTTGACATAAGAATACAAATGCTGGTTTTTCCTCAACTTTACAAGACTATGGTGCTGCATTCAAGCCATTTTGGTCACTGAATTAATGTAAAATCAATATATAAATATTTCATCACTACTGATGAAATTGCCTTTTATCAGATCTATTGGTTGTCATTTGTTCCCAGGCAATTTGTTTAGTACAGCTTGTTCTAAGACTTTTTTTGGTGGCTGTAAATCTGATCTAGGGTTTCTAAATTTTTGTACGTAGAAATGGTCTTTATAATGGTCCAGAATGATGTGGCATTATGATTTACTTATTGAAAAAACATATTGCACTATAATTTAAAATTCTGCTTTACTAAAGATTTGCCACCACTAGTTCTATTTTCATTCACGTTTGACACAGATTACGATGTTAATAGCTGTTTATCTATAGTCTGAATCATCTCACAGTGTTGAGTGACACTGTATTCAACCAGGTTATGTTGTGTTGATCTACACTTAGTGGTGGCATCATTTGTGGTTTGATTACTTTGCATTGTGTACTGGTCTTTATATATGGCTGTATGTTCACCTTTAAATAATAGAAATGGAACATGTCTTAATTTATCCTGGGGCACTTTAAGCTTGTAGTCAATTCATATAGTCGATGGGAGACAGGAAATATGCACAGTGAGGAGGAAGGGAGTAACATCTAATAAATATAAACACACTCCTTTTGACTGGCTTTTCAGTGGCTGCTCAACTTCATAAATAGATGCCAAACTTTTAGCAAGTTCATGTGAAACAAGGACAACATAGTCACATCTGGGGTGGGGGGGTCCATTAGTTTCCATTTCCTCAGCGTAATCAGTGAGGTTTTCATAGCTCTGACTCATCTTACTCTGCTTGGTTTTCCTCTGACACGTTTTCTTTTCCTGTCTGACATGTTAATTTGTTTTTCTTTCCTCTGCCAGTGAACGTGGTGTAATGTCATCTTGTTATTTATTGAGGCAGCTCCTGGAGAAATTAGTATCACTTGGTTTGATGCATCTGCGGTGTGTGATAATTGAAATGACACAAAAAAATACTAATTATATTGAAATAGTCTTTATGAAGCCCTACTTTTAGCTCTGATTTGGTTTGACATCTGGCAAAGAAGTGGATATTTTACTTGTACAGGTGTGGAATGGATTTAATTAATTTTTCAGCCCTTGTGCAAAGGAATTAATTCTTTGTTTTACTTGTAAATACAGGAAAAGCACCTCCGAACCTGCCACCTGGAGTGCCCCCTCTACTGCCTAACCCATACATCATGGCCCCTGGACTACTGCACGCCTACCCTGTATGTGTCCGAATAAACAATATAAACACTACCAGTTAAAAGTTTGGACACACTTTCTCTGTCGGCAGTTTTTACTACATAATTCCATACGTGTTCTTTCATGGTTTGGATGTCTTCAATATTAAACATAACAAAAATAAAGAAACGGTACTGAAGGAAAAGGTCTGTCCAGACATTTGACTGGTATTGTGTATGTTTTATTGAATTAAACTATAGAGCTGGGCGATAGGCCTACCCATAATTATCATGATATATGAAATTTTAGTGGTTTATGTTTCACATTACATTTGATTGTTGGCTAAATTTTTAGAAACCAGACTGTTATTTGAGGTTTTGCAAATTACTGTAAACAGAAAGCTGCAAGATGGAAACTATGGAAAAAGACCAAATCATTGTGATCAATCCAAAAAGACAAGAATTACATTAAAGACACAAGATGAAAATTAGGTGTTTAAAAAAAAAACTTGCATCATAAACAAGAAATGAGACAAAATGTATTTTGTTTGTTGATTTCATGACAAAACGGGATAATGTAAAACAAAGTGTAACCAGACAAAATATAAAAGATGTAACAAGAAGAAAAATTGTGTAAAAGACAGAAGTAAATGAAGCAAAACATCAAGAAGTAAAAGAAGATGCACCTCAGTTCTTTGATTCTACTTTTCCCTGCTATTTTTGTTCAAGCTTGTTTTGGTATAATGCTGTGAACACCAGCATAAACTGAAATATACAAAATTAGGACAATTGGAGTCTTTGGTCAGTTGAAAATAAAACCCATATTAATACTTAAATATGTAATAGAAAAATATGTCACAATAATAATGTATCGCCCAGTCTATTGAACCACTTTTCTGGCAATCAAGTATCACTGTTTCTAATACAGCTTTTATTTTGCAGCCTCAGGTGTATGGCTATGATGACCTACAGATGCTACAGACAAGAATACCGCTGGTGAGTATATACCCGGAGTCATTTGTTTCCGTTGATACTTAAGCAGTTCATGACCGTTAGCTTTTTTTTCTGTCTTCCGTGAAAATGACACGTTCTCTCTGCATTTGCACCTTTTAGGATTATTACAGCATCCCATTTGCAACCCCCACAACAGCACTGACTGGCAGAGAGGGCAGCCTGACGAGCAACCCTTATTCTGGTGAGACATTTAATCTGCTTTTGCAAAATAATACGTTTACTTTCTGTTCAGCAGTCACAGTACTGATGTGCTTACTGTCAGTTACATTCCTCATGATGGCACAGAAAGTGAACTGCATTGGGTGATGGATTGTGTTCCGACCAGGCTCCTTGCAACAAAATAAGGAACTGAGTTTTCTGATTTTGATTTTCTTAAGATGGTCACTTTGGCTGTTATTCTGACTCACAGGAAGTACTGTTTTGGAAAACATTCCCATTAGCTGCTGATCAGTCTGCACTCACTTCCCTTTCTGTCATCTGCACGTTAACGGCTTCTGAGCATCTAACCTACAGGCTGAAAACTGAGTTGTGCAGTGAGGCCACCCCGAGACTACCTGAGTGTTTCTATTCTAAGAAGTTGGCTTCTTTTATTGCCAGGGGTCATTTTCAGTGTGCAAATGTAAAACCAATTCCTCTGACACTTTTGCAGAAGCACTGTCCCTGCATCTTGGAATTGTTTTAAAGAAATGGACACAAGCCAGAGATTGCCTTCACTTTATTTCAGACTGATAATGGGTTCAGCCAGACCTTTGTCAAGCTTTGGCACAGCACTAAAACAGAGTGGAGATGGGTCTAGCTGTGTGACACTAACCTGTTCTTAATCTTTGCTGTCGTTTCTGCTTTTTGTGTTGATTGTGAGATCTTCCTGTGACCTCCCTTTTTAAATTTCCAGGAGACTTGTCAAAGTTTGGACGAGGTGATGCATCATCTCCGGCTCCAGCCACCACATTAGCTCAGACACAACAGAACCAGACCCAGACTCATCACACCACACAGCAGCCCTTCCTAAATCCAGCGCTGCCACCTGGCTACAGCTACACGAGCCTCCCTTATTACACTGGCATGCCAGGCCTGCCCAATACCTTCCAGTATGGACCTGCTGTGTTTCCGGTAAGAAATATTTATATTCAGTGCAGTAAATCCTCTGCTCTGGGTTTGAGACTCAGATGATGATGTATTTGGGATGAACAATCTGCAGCATAACAATTATATGCTAATGGTCACTTTTAATCATTTACTTGTGTTCATGTTTGGGCTCCAGCTGCTGCTACATAAATTACAAGGGGCAACAAATGAGCTAAGCATTCTCAGACACACTTCTTATGTGTCCACTCTAATATTCAAAAGCCTTGTTGCACTTTTGCTAATGAGCAAAGTGAACATAATTAAGTTGTTGCATTTGTCACATATACACACACATCTACATGAAAATTTTCCTGTGTTTAACCCATCCCTTGGGAGCAGTGGGCATTTGGGGGTTAAGGTCCTTGCTCAAGGGCATGCAGTGGTGATGAGGGTGGGGACTGAGGGTGGCCTTTACATTCCCCACCCAGATCTCCTGCTGAAAGCTGGGGTAACAGAGCAGTTTTCTGTGTGTATTTGTGGTGCAGCAGCAGTGTGACAGAGTAGGATGAAGGCAACTCGTCAGTACCTATAGGAAAACTTAACATCAAACCTCATCCATAGTCCACTTGTTAACGATTTAGCCCAAGGGCTCAGTGCCCATTATTACTCTTGACCTAAAATAGTTTGTCCTGCCTTGCTTAAAGGTGCAGTCTATGATGTTGGCAGACTAGCTTAAAGCCAGTTGTTTATGGTGGACCGATATAAATGATTAAACAGGCCAGGCCGGTCAACAACCGCAACCTCACAGTTCCCAGGCAACTGTATAAGTTCTTTTTTTTAATATATGTATCAGAAGTTGAAGGAATCAGAAATGCAGGCCATCTCTTCTTGGGCATCTTGTAGATGCAGAAGCCTGCTTGTAACTCCGTGAGTGCATGAGTTCATGCACCTCTGTGAGGTTGTAAGATGTGTTGACTGGCAGGTCAGCTCTTCCAAACGTAACGGACGGCTACAAACCATCAGCTAGTAGCTAGTTTCTCAACATCACAGACTGTACCTTTTTTAAATTTGTTAACTTTTGCCTCAATATGATTACATTTCTTTGTCTGGGTTCTCATCCAGGTGGCTCCTACCTCGTCAAAGCAACATGGTGTGAATGTCGGTGTCAACGCATCAGCCACGCCCTTCCAGCAAGCTAGTGGCTATGGTTCTCATGGATACAGCACTGGTGAGGCACTAAATATTAAATCTGCATGTTTTCATACAGGTCCTCGCCTATGTATTTGTTTAAATGTAACTGCAACAATGACAAATTGATGAGCTCATTGTGAGAGTGCACATTTTATTTACTATGCCATATTGACAAAGGATGCATCTTTGAATGAGAACATTTGTTGATGGGTTTTTAAAGCATTTGATTTGACAAGACTGGATCTTTTCAATTGCAGATAAAATATGGCACTTGCATTTTGCACAGTTTCATTTCATAGCTCATGCACACACGGAACTTCACAGAACACTTCAGATTTTTGCAATGGAAACCATTTTTAATATTTTTTCCCCCCCAAAAGGTTTTTCACAACATAAGAGATTACCTTTTAAACTGGATGGGAAAGGGATGAGGGGTTCAAGGTGGCTACTCCAGTTTAAATAACAGAGGCCTTAGAGTTTCTTGCTGTCTTCCATGGCTTGCTTTGCTCATTTCAGAAAATGGAGTTTGTCCCAGGGCTTCACCATGCACCTCATCATCAGACTACCTCACACACAAGTGAAACACACATTATTCACATTTCTTAATGACTCCCCTCTGTGCCCATTGACTTTCAGCAGTCTTTTTGTTTCTTCTGTTATCATTATTTCTCTTTTCATTTTTAGCGACGCTTCATTTTACTTTCATACTCCGGTTCATCACTCAGTATCCACAAAACGTCCATCTATTTGTTCTTAGCTGCACCATCTGCTGCTTTCTGCCATCACCCACCTCAAGCTCACTCTCCACCCCCTCCCACACACACCCTGCCTGCCCCCTCACCCCTCTCCTCTCCCCTCAGACTTGGATCATATAGTATTCACAAATGATGCTAGCGTTGTACACCCTGAAGTACCACATGGGCACACTTTGCCACACCTGACAATATGTTTAGTGTCAAATTTCAGATCATTAACAAGGTTTTCTGCAGGTTATTAAAAGTGTAAAATCTAATAATCAGAGTTTTAGATGTCATAAAAATAAATTCTCTGTTAAGATATTTTGATGTAGTTACTATTACTTGCAAGCTTCAATCTGCTCTTCTCTATTTTACTCACCTGTCTAAAAAATATGGATGTGTGAAATGAAGCACCAGAGCAGACTTTTTGGAAGGTATTGCAGTTTCTGTAGACTATTGCAGGAAAAGCATATACATGCTCTGCCATGCTGATTGTGACAAGTCTTAAAGTTTGATTAATTTATAAAGATGAAATTATATTTCTGAAGTTACATTAACTTTAGACTAATTTTTGGAAAAATTTGTGTTGATCATGTTGTGACAACTTTAAACTGATAGATGCCACTGCTTTACATTTAGGAAGTGCGTCACTAAGACATGACTTCTTGTCATTCAAAACATGAATCTAGAAGTGTGTATTAGCATTACATTGATCTATTATGGCTTGGGAACATTGCATTTAATGCTTTGTTAAAGCCTGCTGAGAATGATGCATTTGAAGTCTGCTTGATGTAAGTCTATAATAATAACATTAATAGTCACTTTAACTTAAAATGACACTATCTCTATTGTCACGATTCTGTGAACTGTCCATGTGGTACACGGTTACAAACCAACGCTATGAGTTACCTGTGAATGCTATCTGAAGCAGGTCTGCCTCCCCTGCCTGGTGTGTCTAACGCTGTGGGCTGCGGCTGTGTGTCTGACTGTTGCAGGCTATGAGGATGTGGGCCAGGCTTCAGGGAGTGGGGATTTCTGTAAAGGCGGATACGGCACTGCCGTGGCCGCCGCCGCTTCTGCACAAAACAAGCCAGCCAGCTCTGTCACCGGGCCTGGAGTCGGTGAGTGCCGCCACGTGCCAAATTAAACAAAAAGAAAAGCACCCTGTCCCTCCCGTCTTCCTCCTTGTGTCGACAACCATCCTTCTCCCCCTCTTTGCTGTCGTTCCTTTGCCTCATTGCTGATGAGCTCCGCTGTAGGAAGACCCGGGACACTATTTGCTTTTAGACAGTCCAGTGCAGCTTGCCTCTCTTACAAGCTATGTCTGCCATTCTGTCTATTATCTGTTCTCTTCTGGGGCAACTCATCATCAGTCCAATCTGGTTTATTTCTCAGTCAGTTGTGCTGTCAAAAAAGGTGTTAGTTCACAAAGGTTGCCCAAATGGATGAGTTGCTGTGGATGATACTGTCCCATTTTTCCTCCTTGCTGCTTGCTCCTCACTCATGTTGTCATTGCCGGTATGTCTTGTTTCCAGAGTAACAGGCTTGCTGTCCTGTGTGTAAAATAGCTTTCAACTCAGGAGAGAGAGAGACAAACAGATCTCTGCAGTACTTAACCAAGATACTCCTGTGCTCTGTGAGAATATGTCAGTGTACCGATGGAAGATCTTTTCACCTAAAGTGCTTGCAACAGTGTGCACTCAATCACTCACACCTGGAAACCAAGAAAGAAACTAATTTGCCTTGTAAATGTGTTTTTGAGGGTTTGATCATCTGTTGTTGTGCTCTGATAATAAAGTGTTGTTGTGGCGTTTCCAAGACAAATCACACGAGTGGTGTTAAACCCAAACAGGCCTGGCCTTGACTTCTCACAATATCAACAGTGGTAGTGGCAGCTCAGCAGCACAGGGGGAAATTAGTGTTTCATAGTCATGGTGTGCAAAGTGTTTTTTTTTTAATTTTTTTTTTAACCAACCCTCTCACAGCAGACATTTTTTGTTAGAGCAGAATTGGCACAGGTGTTGCTGATAACATTAATGGTTGCTGTGTTCCAATTGGTTTATTATTCCACTGAGTGTAATGCAGCCATTGTTCATTGTATTAATTATACTGTTTACCATAAAGGTCACACTGTGTGGTTATGCGCTTTATCAGTTTTTTTTTTTTTTGTAATTGTACTGGCAGTATCAGTTAAAGTTCTGTACAAAAAGATGTTAAAATACTAGGTATGATTTCCTTCTAGGTACTAGGTATGATTTCCTTCACCTGTACATAAAGGACACTTAATGTGAAAATAAGCTATTGTGTCTTTTCCTAATGCTTATTTAAACAGGTCTGGCTCTAAAAGTAATGTTAAAAGTATTAAAATTCCTGCCTTTCAGCTAAGCTCCTTAGATTTACCTATGTTCCAACCCTCACCTATGGTCATGAACTTTGGATCGTGACTGAAAGCACAAGACCTAGGGTACAAGCGGCCGAAATGAGCTACCCCTGCTGGATCGCCCTTAGAGATGGGGTGAGAATCTCAGTTGTCCGGGAGGGGCTTAGAGTAGAGCTGCTGCTCCTCCACGTCGAGAGGAGTCAGATGAGGTAGCTTGGGCATCTGGTTCAGATGCCTCCTGCTGTCCTTGACCTCCTGCCCTAATGAGGGTACGTCATACTGGGAGGAGGCCCCGGGGGAAGACCCAGGACGCACTGTTCTATTCGATTTGTATAGCGCCAATCATAATTACTGATTATCTCTAGGCACTTCACAATTTTTGAGGCTGAGACCTCATGACAGACAATCATTTGCATTCACAACTATGGCATGGTTGTGGGAGGAAGCCGGAGTACCCGGAGAGAACCCACGCAGACACAGGGAGAACATGCAAACTCCACAAAGAAAGGCCTCTTGGTTGGCCTGGGAACGTCTCGGAGTCCTCCCAGAAGAGTTGGACAAAGTCGCTGGGGAAAGGGAAGGCTGGGCTTCCCTGCTCAAGCTGCTGGTCCCGCAACCCAACCCCTCAGAGAAGTGGTAGAAGATGAATTGATAAAATTCTTGGCCAAAGGAGAAAAAACCACACAGCTCCTCTTTCAAATGGACCTGGAAGAACTTATTTGGATTTTTGGATATTTATGAAGTTACAAATATGCAATCTGTGTCCTCAGTCAGTCCTCCAAAACTCAAACCCATCCATCAACACTACAAAGATCAGTCCGATATCCTACAGTGATATGCCAGGGAAACGACACAAAGGAATCAATGGCACAGACAGGAAAAGGGTGTAGTCAACAGGAGCTCATTGGGATTGAAAGCAAAATACACTGAAATTGTTTAGAGCTGTAATACCAGGAGTATATGGACGTAGTAGAATGAAGGAGACCTCTATTGTATCTTGAGCTGAAATTTAAAATGTTCATCCCTGTTACATGTAAGAATTAAATGATCCTCCAAAACAGGATGTATAGTATGTCTCCTTTAATTAAATCCCAATTTTCCAACTTTCCATTGCCCATTATAAAAGAATATTTCAATGTATATGCACGAACATGGCATCAAACAACAGCAGGCAAATTTAAAACTAAAGCACTTTTTTTTTTTTAATGCATGATGTGTATCTGTCCTTTCATTCCTGGCTGCACACATTCACGCTGATTTTTTTTTTTTTTTGTTACTCAGTCAAATTTTTAGGACATTCCACTGCAGTTTGTCATGGAAGTGCCACATGGATGTTCTTGAAAATATGTGTGGCTGTCTTGTTTTGCACAGCAGTTGACCCTGTTCTGCCTTTCCATAGCGGTACGGGGGGGGGGGGTCAGTGTGTGCCAGAACAAAGACAGCAGTAATTATCAGATACAGTCAGACCTGAACCACTTCGGTTGTCTGGAACTGATAATGCTGCTACACCATTTGTGTCTCATCTCTCATCTTGTCCATCTCATCTTTCCTTGCTCTGTTTCTCTCCTTGCTATTTTGGAAAGGGGACATTCTGCTGAAACATTCTATTTAAAGTGTTCATCTGAAATATATTACATTAAATATTACATTGGACTGCACTGGCAGTGTCATGTCAATGTTTATACCATTGGCGTTGCTACAACAGTTAACAGCAAACATGGGGGATTTTTTTTTAAATTGTGGTTAATCTTGAAATCTCTTTAAATGTCTAATTTTTCCAAGTTTAGGCTTAGTTTTTCTCCTTTTCTGTTTCTCCAGGAGTCTCTGTAACTTCAAGCAACACGGGGGTACCAGACATTTCAGGGTCTGTTTACACAAAGACACAGGTAAATATAAAATATCTTGAAGGAAAATGTATTTAATTAATTACTTCATTTGTATTGCAGTAGCTGACCAAGATTGGCTAAATATAATTTGATTCAAGCAAAACCATAACGAGCGTTGTTTTCATTTCCGGTTTAGTCGTTTGAGAAGCAGGGTTTCCACGCTGGAACACCAGCAGCTTCATTCAGCCTGCCCTCCGCTCTGGGAAGTGGTGGACCAATCAACCCCACGGCTGCTGCTGGCTACGCCCCGGCCCCCTTCATGCACATCCTGGCTCCACACCAACAACCCCACTCTCAAATCCTGCATCACCACCTGCAGCAAGACGGACAGGTAGTCACCCGTCTTCATCCCCGCTTGTTTTCACATCTTACCCTCTGCTGCAGAGGTAGCTCTTGATCTTCTTTCCTGGGATGGACCTCATGAGAGCCAGTTTCATTATGGCTTTGACTGTTTTGGTGACTTCATTAATGGGCACACAGACTGCCAGTCAAATTTAAACTTTCAGGCCAGATGCCTCTATAAAGAAATTATGCCAGAGACGCCAACCCTGTGCATGTCTGTTTTCAGTTTGGTGTCAGAGTAGAAAATGAGTTGACTGGTGAAAATGGTCACATGTACATAGGCTTCAACCAGTAGATGCTCTGACTCTCTTCAGCAGCAAATGGTCTTAAATTAAACAGCTGACGCTCAATTTAAGTAGAAATGTAATGGTAAAATTCTTGATGTTGTGTGGGTTTTCTTTAGGCAGTGGCATGATGAACAGAACGGGTCACTCCACTAGACACTACTACGTTCTGCTGGTGAACCATTACATTAACTGTTGTGCCCCCTAGTGGCTGGACTGTTTGTCCATTTACATATAAACATTACATCACCAAAATGTTGTGCTTCAAGAGGTTTTATTATTTTTCCTAATTATTCTTTTGAGCTTTTGTTCATGTTTGCTGTTTGGCTTTGACATGGGGGGGGGGGGGGGGGGGGGGGGGGGG
>JAQQAE010017744.1:0-11382 GCA_029823295.1 Pseudamia nigra
TAGGCCGCATCATTGTATAAGCCGCAGGGTCGGCAATGTGTGACAAAAGCCGCGGCTTGTAGTGTGAATATTACGGTTGTTTAGTACATTTAGCTTTCACTCCCTCCTCCTCCTCCTCTCCTCCTGTACTCCTATGGAAAAACTTGCTTCGGCTAATGAATGATTCGCCCAATGAACCTGACGCCGGAATGGATTAAATTCATTCACTGGTGCACCACTGTATACAGACTCTGAAAAATGTTGGTCCGTTATTCTTCTCATACAGATGGACATGAGTGAAAAAATACCCTGATGCACAAGGCACCAAGAAGTTCAATAAATTATAACTTCATTTTGTTATGAAAGTGCTTTGAACTTTGCTTTCACAACCACATTATACAAATAGCTGCGACTTTCAGTAACTGTATGTTTGATGCACTTTAGTACTTAATTGTCAGAAATTAGAACAACTTTTTGTTTAATGCTACGTATGTGGTTATTTTGTGCACATTTTGGATGAGTGGCTGTACAGTATTATCTTCAGAAATGTGCTAGATTTCAGCCTTTAGGCACACTTTTTTGACAGTACTCTGGCCAAATGTGTAGGTTGAAAAACTGTGTGATGTCTGTAGTGGCAGAAGTACCAAGATCAGGGGTGATTTTAGGAGCCCTAAGCCCCCAGGAGCCTGATTATGTATTTGAACTGAGGCTTCCCAAACAAACAATCCACAGAATGTATGGTAATTAACAGTATAATCAAGAAATGCAAAGAAAATCAACAAAAACTGAGCAATATTGGGCAAAATAATTTGGGACAAGAACAAAAATGAATAAAATATTTTACAAAATGAGCAGAACTAAATTAAAAACAGAGTTTGTGTCATTTACACGTAACAAATGAATACATTAAATCTTACTAGTAACTCAGTAAAAGCATCAATGAAATGGAAAATACCTAGGATTAGCAGATGTGGGCAGTACTCGAGTCCATATACTCCATTACACATACTGGAGTAATTTTTCACAAATGTACTTCTGAGAGTAGTTGTTTTACAGAATACTTTTTATTTATTACATTTGTGGTGAAAAATGTACTTCTTCTCAATTGCAGTTGGCCATTGCTCAGTGGGTAGGAGTAAAGATAGGCTGAAATTGTAAAAATGTACAAAGTAATCAACTTAACAAAAAAATACCTAAACTGTCAAGTCAAATGTGAATAAGCTAAACAACAAAATGTGAAAAAAATGTACAAATTAACCACAAAAAAATGAACAAAAGGACAAAAATTAGTCAAATTCAACAAAATTTATCAGGAAAATTGAAGAAAATAGTCAAGTAAATTATAAAATTTGGGTACATAATAACACAAATGACCAAAATAGGCAAATATTAAGAAAATAATCGAGTAAATTACAAAATAATCATGAAATTGAACCAAAATAATCCACAAATTGATGAAAATAGACAAGTTGGTGAACAAAAATGTACAAAATACACAATAGCTGAACAAAAACAAAAGATGTAAGAAAGTTTGTAAAAGTGAATAGATTGAGCAACAATATTGGTACCAAAAAATCAAATATGTTCAAAAATGGCATAAAAATCAATATATGAGGCTGTAATAATTTCCACTTTATGAAGTTACTCACTACTTGAGTAGTTTTTTATGACATACTCTTGCTTTTACTCAAGTACTGATGTTTAGGAATATTTCTGCTTGAATCACTAGAATTAGAGAGTTACAGTACTTTTACTTGCATACAGTTTCTGTGTTCTCTGACCACCTCTAGTCAACATTGGTGTATCAGAAACGGCATCAAGAGCAATAAATACCATACTGTGTCTTATTATATCTCATATCAGCAAACACCTACGTGTTTATTTAAAGCCATTCATACACACTGTACCTATAAATACAAATCCACTTGATCCTAATCTGAACATTTGATGCTGTATCTGTGTTCCTATGGCGTCAGGGGGTAAAATAATCATCCAAAAATAGCCCGTCACACGGAAATAGCTCGTGCGCTGCTCCACAGTCAGTCACGAGCCAGAGATAAGAAGAAAAAACCTGGAGAGAAACAGAGGAACATGTTGGACTAAAATAGACAAAACATGAGGAGGAGGAGGCGGTGGGACGGACTCCGGTACCGGGAGTCGTGGAGGGAACCGGACTCAGTGCCAGCGTGCGCTGTCAGGGAATTCCTGCGCCGTCCGGTGACGTCACGAGGGGCGTACGTGTGCGTGTGTCTGTGAGTGTGCGTGGCTCTGTCCCTTTAAAACCAACCGAGCTCAGCGCAATACGATCCCAGCCTGAGCACTGCTGCTGCCGAGAGAGCGCAGGGAGGAAAAAGAGCTCGACGCACCGACAGAGAGAGCAGGAGGCAGCATTTAAACGGAATAACAACACGAAAACTGACAGGAACGACACGACCACGGACTGAGCCTCCGATACCGACGCGTAGTGGACGTTTCGATTGGAAGCGACCGCGGATTTATACGGATTACAGCGCTGGAGCTGGACTACTGCTCGCCGCCGGCTCGTCGGGAATTTCTCTGCAGACTCTAAACTTGAGGATACAAAGCCGATAAAGACTACATTGTATCTAAAGTCGGATACATATCTCAGTTTGGGAAGTATTTTTATTCGCGGAGATCCCACTGGAAAACACTTGAATGAACGGTGAGTGCTGTATGGAGAGGGATTATTTAAATGTCCAGACGACTTTGTTTTGGTTGTAAGCAGGGAGGGCAGTGTCATGAAAAAAGTTTTTACCGTGGTGGGACTTAAAGAGCCCACTGTAGCTGCCTCTTACGCGTCATTACCCAGACATAAGATAGACGATAATAATGCCTTTATTATCGTAATTGATCGAAGGAGCGTTTGTAATCGATGAGGTGGGGGAATTTCGGTGTTTTTTTTTCAACCACAAACGCTTCTTGAATCCCACGCACGCATGTCACTTCAGCGAATTGTTTTGCCTCTATTCACGATTGATCACCACAATTACGGGACGTGTTTAATCACCAGAAACACGTGGAATAGTTATGACTGAAACTTCTCTGAACCGTGCGTGGATAGAGCCCCAGATAACCTCACCCTGCGTCTGGGTTCTCTGCCAGGGAATCCTCCTTAAGTATTTTGATCCAGCTCATAAATATCTAGAGTACACAGTAGTCGCAGTTATGAATTTATGAGATGTCGAAAATAACCTAATCCAAGTCTTCCTGTGGGACAACCCCGGGTCTGGCGTTAGTCACTGCTGTCCTGAAAACACATGATCAACTCATGGCTAGAAAAGGGAAGGAGAACTAGAGGACAGAGAAATAAAACTGCCTGTGTAAGGAGATCTCACGCCATTGTGAGTGTGTGTGGTGGACGGAGGGGGGGGGCAGGAGCACCGAGGTCGACAGCCGCATAAAGTGAATGGATAGCTGCCACCCCCAGTCAATCCTGACGCACACAAAGAGCTGGATTGAAAGGAAGTGATTTGCATCACCTCTCTCTGGGGGAGGGGTGGTGTTTTGGTCCTGGACGTCTGAGTTCCAGGGGTCGTCACTGCACCAAAGTCTGACCACATGGTGTTGTTTTGTCTGCCCGATTTGCTGTAGAAATATCAGTTTAAGAGCTACCACTAAGTGACTCTTGGTTTTGAAACATAGTATACGTCGTGATTTTATTTTGAAACAAAGTGTCACGCAGGCAATTTTGGTTTATTTGGCACCGACATTACACACGGCGGCGACGCGCTTGGCATATGTTAATCATAAGAGCCAAAGGATGCAGCGAAATGGCTTTTGGTCATATAATTAGCTGATCGTTGTTGACACTGCTGGTTGTCATCACGCGTTAAACAACACACCTTCAACTACTGGTAGCTGAGAATTTGCTGACTGGGGGTTGACTTATTAGTCGTTTTATCACCCGTTATAAACGCGCTCAGATCAGGGAGAGCTCAGTGCGCTGGCATGGGGTCGAGAAGAAAACAAAACAAGACTTTGAAGCTTCACTTCCCCTCAGCCGGATCGATTGGGATGGAAATCAGTGGCGCGTTTGATGTCGGAGGTTGCAAAAAGTTAAATCTCCCAGCTCTTGGCTGGCTGCGCGCTGTCTCAGCTCTCCCCCCGCCCCCGTTTGTCCCGTGATCTCAATAGGAGCGTGTGTGTGAATGAACAATCGCCGCCCATTCTACTATGAGTGATGACGAACATGGAGGAATATTAAAGTGATACACGCGTTGCCAGTAGAGAGAAGAGAAAGAGAGCGAGTTTGACTGTGGAAAAAAGGCTGAGAACTCAACAATAGTGACTCACATGATCTAAGCAGGAGAGGTGTTTGTGAGGTTCCCAGCACCCCCACCCAAACTGTAGCTTTGATGGATGTGATGACAGAGTCTGAAGTAAATTAAAGATTTCTGTCTAATTGAGATTAGGTAAATGATGCCCGTGTTCAGGAGTGGCATGAGAAATGGGTCAGTAGGCTGACTTAAAGTGCTTACTCATCTAATACCACTTCGCCAGGAAACAAGAGCTGTATGGCCTTCCATCTCCAGATTTGAAACGCTTAATGAGAGCTAAATGAAACAATCCTTTGTGAGGGTATCAATATTTTAAAGGGAACTCTGAAAGATGAAGTGCATGGATGTAATGACAGTGGCTTGTTTGACACCACTCTTGCAGCCTTTCCAGTAAAGGGTGTTGTTTCTCCTCTAGAGAGCGACTCGAAATGAGAGAAACGAGGGAATAAGGGAGGTGCAGTACAACATCTGCCACACTCCCAACAGGTGAGGTGTCAAAACACAAGTACTTCTTTGTAGTAGTTTGCACGGGGGTTAAAAACAGCTTCCAGATTTTCCAGCTGCATCTGGTCAGCACCACAGCAGATAATTCACATTTCAATGGGCGGGATTACATGACTTCTATGATTATCATTAAAAACATTACTCTTATAATGTAAATATTGTGCATTACAATTGTTGTGATTAACTCCTTTTAGTACTGAGGTGATATTCTGGTCAGTTTATTTAGTCTCCTGTGGTTCAGGCAAACACTGTGGCTTTTCCCGACAACAGGCTGAAGGTTTCAAAGTTGGCCGGGGTTAGAGGGGGCAAAAACTCACTCCACCAGGTGTTGAATTCCAACATGCAGTGTGAAACTGCCTGCTGGATTTGTAAAGCAGTGCCAAAAACATTACGCAGGATTTCTTCTGTAAGGTCCATATACTGTACCGTTTATATACATTAATGGGCTTTTATGGTTTGAAATATAAAAAGCAGTTTGGATTACATTAATCACTTATATGTATGGGTGAAGTCATGCTCTTGAATATTTATTACTCATTAGTTTCTATGGAACAGCAGGACTTTGCTGCACTGCCAGCCATCCATGGGGCACACATGTCCATAACTATAAATATTGGTCATGATGCAGCGGTGGACCTGCTCCAGTTTCTGTCACACTGTGTTTCAGACTTGGAAACAGTAAGAAAAATTCACATCTCTGTAATTTAATCCAGAAATGAAGATGCAAATTTACTAAGAGCTTTTATAAGTGCAGACCTTATTTCAACTGCTAGCTGAAGCTGTGGTATTTTCCAGAGTTATTCAGCAATAATCTTGCAGAAAAGTAATAGGACTATGTCACGGGTATATTTAATTCAAAGGAAGAGCTGTGCCTCTTTGCTGTGTTTATGTTGTCTAACTGCAGGCCTGTGCAACAAATTGAAAGAAAAGGGAAAGTTTTTCCTCTGAGCTCAGTTCTTCTGTTATCTCTGGCTGTTTGCCACTGATGATGATGACACAGTTGAAGGGCGGTGCACAAACCTACATGCTGTGTGTGAGTATGTGACTCATACAGTTACAAATAGACTCACACCTTGGAAAGAATGCTCTTCCTTCCTATTTTACCTCCCCTCACCTCCTGCGGCTGCTCTTTCCCCACGTCGACCACATTGGCAAAATAAACCGTAACTGAGCCAATGAGTGCATCATGGGAAGTGAGAGGAGGAAAGGAAGAATATGGAGGAAGGGAAAATGTGCAAATATCGTTGGTATTTAAGGAATCAGTAAGCAGACCTTGGATGTTCGCTTGAGTAAACGAACAAACGGCAGCGTCATAACAAAACCGCACAGCCTGCGTCACTGTTGTTCTGGCCAAGTCAAAATAATTGGTGCGTAATTACACCCACTGTACAAACAACACTGGACTGGCCATCTGTATGCATGCTGTCATTATCTCTGAGGCTTATAGTGTATACACACAGACTGCTGATGAGACCTAATGCTGCTTGTGAATCCAGGGAGGAAGAGGATGGTGCATGAGGTCAGTCTGTTCTGTGGCAGTAAACATGTTGATCTTTCATGAAGCTATTATGAATTCCTCCCTATCTCTGCCTCTCTCGCTTAGTTTAATAACTGTTAGTGAAGACGCGGCTGGTTCCCCTGACAACTGTTGCCACGGTAGCAGAGTCTCATCTTGTTTGTGGCTCATGGGTAGTTGGGAGTATGTGTTAGTCCTGATCTGGTGATAAAAACACCTGGAGACACAGAACAATGAAAGGTGGTGGTGGGGAGGGGGTGTTCTATTCCTCTTGGGCTTTTACAGAAATCACCCCGAGCAACAGACAGAAGAAATTAGGGATTTTCAGTCTGGTGAAGTGTGGAAATCGAGACTGACAATTTTCAGTTCTCTACTAAATGCCCAAGCGACTTCAGGTTTCCGGTTTGTCTGAATTAATATAGTTTTCCTTTTTAACATGCACAACCCAGATGTTGAGTCATCGTCTTCCTGCCATTCACATACACATCTTGTTTTAGACACTTTGGTGTTCTCTAGTCTGTGGAGAAATCAGCCAAGTTTCAGAGAAAGTGAAACGGGGAGTGGTGACTGAGAGGAGTTACTCAGTCCGCCCCCACACACACTCGCTCTCTGCTATCATATGTTTGTCACTCGCTTCTACCAGGAGCTAAAAAGAAGAGAAATAAGGCTTTTCACATAACACCCAGGTTCACAGCCAAGTAAATGGTTTTTCAGGTCAATTGACTGTTGTTTTGTTGACGAGGCTTCTGTGAGTCATGAGTGAAACACACGTGCTGTTCACACAAGATAACTGCGTCTGAGTTGTGTTTTTGGGACCTGTAAGTGAAACTGCCCAGATTTGTGATGTTTTACATCTGCAAAAGGCACATATTAGTCACACAGGATCATTTTTATCCACTTATTACAGTAAACAGCCTCTCTAGACACATTTAAACAGACACACAGTTATCTGTTGAGCAGGAAGCCTCAGCCTTCAGTCCCCTCCCTAAGGCCTCTCCTACACACCCCTGAGGGAGGCCTACTTCCTGTGTCTGTGACGACAGCTTCCGCTCCCCATCAGCTCTGTTCCCCTTCTCTTTCACGTCACGCACGTGCATTTAATCTGTGTGTGAGATGCACCGCAGTAACCCTGTGGTGTGCTGTCAGTCATAGGCTCAGATATGACTGGTGAGAGACAAAAAGTGCCTGTTTTTTTTTATATTTTTTTTTTTTCAACCTCCTCATTGAACTGACAGAAATGTAGGCTAACTGCTTCTCTTTTCACTAAAGGTCCGGAAACAAACTTTTTTCATTGCCTGTTTTGCAGCTAAAGCAGTTCTCAAGAATACAAAATGATAAAGAAAATAAGCTGCTGATGAACTGTATAGTATACGGGCAGGCAAGCCACAAACTTGTCATTTCCACTAAGAGCCAACATGAGCCTTGGTTTGGTTGGTGGTTTCTGTAAACTAAAGGCCTTTTACTGGTCAGTTCTACGAAATGTCAAAAGCCGTTAAAGTCCAGTCAAGGCAAATGAGGGATTTCTTTCTTCTTTGCTTTATGGCCTTTCTCTGTCATGGCCTGAATGTAGAGCAGATGTGAAAAACATTTAACTCAGGAACAGATGAAGTGAAGCAAATGAGAGCTTTTATCTGGTCTGTTGAGTCTGCTGAGCGTTAAGGGCCAGGGTGTAATGGGGGAGAGGTTAGGTCAGTGTTTGGTGTTCTGGATGGTGCCATTGCATTGTTGGGATGGAGGCTACAAAGAGATAATAATCTGTTTTGGAGGACAGATAAGTTGTTGTCACATTTGTTTGCTGTGTCCTCAGTTGACCTGTTGTTGTACTCTAAGCATACTGTTGTAAGGATGTGGACGTGATATCCCGCATCATCATCTTGGAACAGTACGCACTGACGTCTGCAAAAGCACAAACAAACCAATACAGTGGCGTAAATATGCACACACAAGGATCCTGGCAACCGGGCGGGGGTGGACGGATGCAGGGTTCGGCTGTTCCTGTGTGTGTTGGAGAGAGAGACAAAAATTTGTGGTGTTTCCTCCAGAACACGATCTCTATCTGGGACTGATTATGTAATGGCCAAATGGAGTAGAGAGGGCGAGGGAAACTAAAATAAGATGGAAAGAGAGAGAAAAGAGTGTAGAAGGCAGGCTTTTCTTCCACAAACACAGCACTGCCAGAACTTTGCCTGGCTGTTTTCTCTTATCGTCCACTTCTTCAGATCTTATCTTGTCTTTTCTTATCAGGCAGTCTTTGCAGTGCTTCTATGAGGACAGTCACATTGTCCAGCTGCCTGACTTTAACCCCCAGCCTCTTTGTTGCAATAACCATGCCTGGTAGAAGCTATCTTTAACTGGTTTTTGTTTTACTCTTCACTTGTCCCAGTGCAGGAAAGACGACTATAATCACCTTTTCTCTTTTTCTAGACAGCTGTCTTTTTATCTCTTCATAGATATGTCACGCAGTGTATGGCCTTGCTGCCTCTGTTTTCCTCTTGTGGCCTCTGTGGTTGCCTGGCTGGAGACCAGCACAGGCCAGTCGTTGGTAGGGGAGTATTACAGAGGGTGAATAAATTAGACTAGTGCACAGTTACATATCATCTGAACATCTTAATTTCAAGTGTTTGTTACACTCTTTGGCCCCTGTTGGCACCAATGTATAACCTTGACATAAAGGATTGTAGTGGATGTGTTATTGTTTAGAATTGTGTTTCTTCTTTGATGCCTTCACTCTTTCCTTTTCTTTAGAACTTCTTGGTTGACATCAACCGACATAGCTTTGCCTCCTTGCCAAAGCTTACTGCTTTGCCCCGCCTCCCAGCTGATTGTGTTGCTGGGATGTAACTACAATACGTGGGTGTTGACAGGAAAAAGTCTTTAATATTTTGCATCGATGGGGGTATTTTACTTAACAAAAAAACACCGTGGGGGAAATTTTGGTGTAATGAACTAAACCTAATGTGTCACCAATAAACAAATCCATGAATTGAACCTGATGTGTCATCAATAAACAAATAAGCTTGTATGTATGCAGTGGTGCTGTAAGGGCCCTACATTATTACTGAGGTGTGCCTACTTGTGGCTTTCAGGGCGCTACTGAATCATAATTTACGTCAAATTCCCATGATACTAATTGCTTATGTGATGGTAACACACTTAGCCTGAAATTTGTGTGAAAGCGGGCAACACATCTGTCATCATGTTTGTAGCAAAATAAGTTGTACATTAGTTTCAATGCTAGTCTTGATCACAAAACTCCCTGCAGCTCGTCATCACTTCCTGTTTGTCTAAATACACAATTGCTTTCATGCACAGTCAACACTTACGATACACAATAAAGGAAGCAGATAGTACATGACAGTGGCCGAAAAATTCCCGTTGTTGTGACATCAGCAGCGCTGAAGCACGCCCCCGGTCACCTGACTGTAAGAAGTGTCGCAGGAGGGTGGAGCTGTGGTGGCGCGGTTTTGGGTAAGCCCTTTTCCAGACCACTGACTCATCAGGGTTTCCCCAAAAAAGATGAAATGAAAGTATACATACACACTATTACATACTGCAGCACAATAACTCATAGCTGTTATAAACACATTTCATCATTTTGATATTGAAGATACCTGAGCTGGTATGTGGCACTGTCTGCTGTCTGTATACGCTATCTGGTTTCAGAGTTCTGAGTTTCTCACACTCAGCAGTGAGAGATGCTGTGAGCAATGTGATAGCCAGGATAGCAACTGGAATAGACTACCGTTTTGGTCATAACAGACATAAACACACACCCTCTATAAAAGTTGTAATTACAACCTCACCACTGTGTCTCTGCTTGCACTCAGTCACCACTGGGTCTCTTGCTAGACGTTTTAGAACCTTAAGCCCCATTACACACTCATTCCAGCCCCCAAAAAGTCATGTGAGTTATGTTTTTTGTTACTATGTTTCCTTAGTTTTGCTCTTTCACATGAGATAGTTGACTTAGCATGCCCAGCTCTTCCTGTTACAGTAGGACCAGTCTAAATCTACAACAGTATGTCTTACTATTGTGTCTGATTGAGTGAAGAAAAGTGAGCGAATGAACAAGAGTCCCTGCTCCCATTGTGTTGGCCTCCCTGTTGATTTACCCATTTGCCTCTGAGCCACCCTCAGGTTTTCCACAGTGTTCTAAAACCAGGCGTCACCTCAGAAGTCAGCTGAACAGAACGGGTGACTTGCTGTCTAGAGAAAGAAGCAGGGCAAAGCAGTTCATACTGACAACCCTTAAACCTGAACTTTATCATCCTATGTGACATTTAGGCTCATGAGAGGCAGCAGTGCGTGACAGCTTTTTGATCATGACTCTGAGAATTGTGTTTATCTGGCATGCATGTTGTTTTTATGACAGCTTGACATGAGTGTTTTTCTCTTGTCTGTCTTTCAGGGTTGAGGAGACCCCAGAGAGATGATTGGCAGCCAAAGCTGAGTCTTGACACAACTGTGAATCAATAACTTGGTGCTATTCTGAAAGGTACGCTCACCATGAATGTGTGTGTTGTATCAGTTTGTCTTAGGCTGTTTCGAATGCAGGCTTGACAGTTAGCACCAGACTTTTCTGCCATCCTATCTTCATGCAGCAGCAGTGTCTGGTGGCTGATGATCCCTGCAAGGCGGAAGGGAAGAGAGGGGGTGGTGTGTCACAGACAAGCTAGAAGTGTACAGCGACTGATATATCCCTCTCTGAGCTTTTAATAGAGATAGAGAGATGCAGAGTTGGTGGGAAGAAGAAAGGAAGAGAAGAGGAACTGGTGGGAGGAAGGACTGCGTATGACCAGAGCTAATTTAGGAAAACTGTTGGAAGACTACAGCTACGCTGAGCAAGAGAAAATGATTCGTAACCTGTCTGCCTGGTAGCAGCAGGCATATTACTCCTTAACTAATGCTCCATATATTACTATACATTTTAACATAGTGTAATTGTTATTCATTTCTTTAACAACAGATATTGTTTGACAAAACACAGATCTAATGGTCCTTTAATTGTTACTAGGCATGGGCCGGTTACCGGTTTTACGGTATACCACGGTATGAAAACGTCAAGGTTTCAAAACCACTAAAATT
>JAQQAE010017745.1:0-11382 GCA_029823295.1 Pseudamia nigra
GATTAATTGGTTTTACATGTATTCCTATGGAAAAAGTTGGATCGTACAACGACCGATTCGGAGACCGGCCGTGACGCTGGAACGGATTATCGTCGTTGTGCGAGCTTCCACTGTACTGTATAAATGTGTCACAACAGGAGGCCTTCAGTATAATTGTCTTTTTCCTATTTGTATCAAAGTATTGAACTGGTACTGAATTAGTCACACATTTGCATTTCCTTGCAGAAATATCTCAATTCCTTTGTTATCAGTAAAACGTCTTTCCGTCTTGGTGGTGTTATGACGTTAGTGATTTTTTTTTTTTTTAAATGACCCAGGTATGTTTTTCAGGTTCCTTTAGGTGCAGGCATCGCTCTGGCTTGTCAGTACCAAGGCAATAATCAGGTGTGTGTCACCCTGTATGGAGATGGAGCAGCCAATCAGGTAACCAGTCTCTTATCAACCCTGAATATGGAGCAATTCAATTAAAGTATTTATAGTCATTGTACAGTCATCTACACAATGAAATTGTATTGCAGCCGGTGCATTTAGAACAAATGCACTTTCGACTGCTGTTCTTAAATAGAAAATTCACAAGTGTCACCTTTTCTCAAGGTGTAAGTTTGGGCCAAACCTGAACATTATTTCTTAAGAGACAAATTTGTCATTTAAAACCAGCTTAGTCAACAATAATAGCCAGGTTTGTTAATTCCAGTGTGTTCTGTTGTGCCAGACTGACAAGTTTAAAAGACTCTTTTACCTCTTTTCATGTAAACACAAGTATCTGTTTCTGTATTACCGGTACCCTCAGGTATTTTATATAGTCTTTAGGAGAACTATCATTAAGCACTGTGTCCTTCTTGGGGATAAAAATGACTTCAATGCATAAGTTATTTTGATCCTATGAACTGATGGGTAACAACTGACTCTATAAAATAAGTTAATGCCTTTCTGTTCATCTGGGTAAAGTTCTTAAACGTCCTCCTGTCCTTTTGCATCCAATCAGGGCCAGCTGTTTGAGACCTACAACATGGCTGCCTTGTGGAAGCTGCCGTGCATTTTCATTTGTGAGAACAACGGGTATGGCATGGGGACGTCGGCGGAGAGAGCAGCAGCCAGCACTGACTACTACAAGAGAGGAGACTATATACCAGGACTCAGAGTGAGACACAGATTGAAATGTTGATCTTCGAGACACATTCATATCAGGATTTCCATTAGTTTGTTTTCACACACATTCTTTACACCAATAAATGTACAAATTTAACTAAAAAATATCTAATAATTGCACTCTGTCCACTTAACAGCCATTACGATGTTTAAACACCACTTAACGTATATGTTCATTTCAACACAAGCATAAAATCATTTTTAAATCATCATAGTTTTGTCTGCAGTCAAAAAGAATTCTAATGGAAACCCAGATATTTAGATGTACATGTACAGGTCTGTCCTAAACTCCCCTATTTTCCATACACCAGACAGCTTTTCAGCCAATTTTTTACTCTCAGATGAAATTGAAATCATGGGTTTGGCTGGACTTGAGGTGCGCTCCTGTTGTCTGGATCATTTAGTTTGGGTTGCTTCATTAAACTCAGGCCATTTTAAGTCGGTCTTTTTTTTTTTTTTTTTTTTTTTTTTTACCATTCTGATGTTACGACACCTCAAATTAGTCTAGTGTGTTTTTAGCTTTGGCTATAAATCGAGTTGGTCTGTGTTGTCTGCAGAGAAGTAGTTTTATTGCATATAGTGATGATAAACACGTATTTAATCATAGATGTAGATTATCCCACTGTTTTGCCCTGAAATTATTACGCTTGATTACAGTTTTATTGCCCCTTTCTTGGTCATTTAAATACCATTTTACATCTCTAGTATTTGACGGTTCTTTATTGGAGTTACGACCCGAAACCTCAAATGAATAGAACCCAAACTCCTAGGCAAATGGAGCACAATTCTTCCTGTTGTGTGCACATCAGGCTTAACCTGAATCTAAAAACCAATATATGGGGGAAAAACAACTCTCATCTAGTTGCAGTCTTGTAACTCGCGCATATGTAAAATTCATAGTCTTTGCAAAATCTGTGACTTGATATGAGATGGCATCATGTCTTTTGAAGTTGTCTGGTGTATGGCAGGTTTTGCTTGCGTCTTCAAACTGCGGTCTTGGGCATTGGCTGCAGAGTGTCATTATTGGCTGTACGCTGCGGCCGGCCTGTTCAGACCTAAAATATAACAGGAGGTTCATATCCATCCTGGCAGTTGCAGGTGTGAGCATGCATACAGCTGTTTGATGCTCATGTATGATACTGCACACACATGATTCATGTTGAGCTGAAGGGGATTAGGATGGATACATCCTCATGTCTGCACACAGATGTTCATTTATTAATTTATGTTATGTAGGTAGATGGAATGGATGTCCTGTGTGTCCGAGAGGCAGCCAAGTTCGCTGCAGACCACTGCAGATCAGGAAAGGTGAGCTAAATTTCTGTGTGCGAGTACAAACTACTTCATTGGCAGGGTGTCTACATGTCCTTTTTTAAATTGTTTTAAATTCAGTTTTTCAAGTATGATCTGGGAGGAAAATTGTAAGTCGTTTTTAATTTCAGCAGACATTTCAATTAGTTTTCCATGTTTTTAATTCTATTTTTCAAAGGGAGTTAAGTCCCTCTGTGTTAAAGTTCACATTTCTGAGCTTTAATGCTACAACAGCATATAATGTTTGTTTTTACTTTGTTCTAGAATTTTGGTGAGAGATTTAGAAACTTATTGAATGCTTAGTTTACTTTTTGGTCATTGTTTCTTATTTTCTTGATCATTTGTTCTGTTGATGTTTTTGTATTTTGTTGATTTACTGCTTATTTTGTTAATTTTGATTTAAAGTCAAAGCCAGTGTATGCTATATCAAAATAAGATGAACAAATAAGCGGTAGATGACAAAATCAGAGACTGTATCAGATAATTTTGTTAATGGCAAAGTGTGATGCCAAAATAAATGTGGTTTCAGGGTCCCATATTGATGGAGCTGCTGACGTACCGTTATCATGGACACAGCATGAGTGACCCAGGCGTCAGGTGAGAAACCTTGTCAACAAGAAGTAACCAGTTGACTCGTCAGGTCATGTCAGATGTTACGATTGAGTTTCTGTAGGCGTGGTTTTCAGCTCAGGGAGTCACAGATACACATTTGGAGGATGTGGGCATGGTTTGTAAACTGTGTGATCAGCGTAAATGAGACACAGCTGGGTGGAACGAGTTAATATAGGCAGCTGTGCGAACACATAGAGGGAGGAGGAGAGATTGAAACGCTGAGAGAACTGAATCATAGAGGCCTGCCGACTGGTGATTGAACTTTTAAATAGCATGCTAACACTATTGTATATATTCACCTTAAAAAGCTCTATAAACTACAATAAAATGACGCAAGCGTGGATTGGCCGATTCATCCAAAGAAAGTACACGGACCACCAGACAGATGGACTCCGTGGGTGTGTTTCGCCAGATCCAGAACCAGATGTGTGGGGGTGAATTTTGCAAACACACACCTCCATCCTCCGACAGGATAGGGGCAAACCACATCACCCAGGGCTATTACAGAACATAACTCAAGCTCTGTACAAACACGTAGGGTCTGGTGACGGGATTCGTTATGGGGGGGTCTTGGGAGCTTCGGGAATGGACTCCTGAACAAGCTGAAATGAACACATTTAAAAATGCTAAGTTGATCATTTTTGAGAATTGGGTTATGATTCTTTTCTACAGTAAAACAAGGCAAATTCAGATGCTTCATTAATTCGGATTGTGGTGTAACTTCCTGTAGCTATCGCTCTCGTGACGAGATCCAGGAAGTACGCGGCAAGAACGACCCCATCTCCATGCTGAGAGATCGTATGATCAATAACAACATGGCGTCTGCGGAGGAGTTTAAGGTGAACTTCATTAGAAGAAGTGAAGAGGTTTTCAAAGACTATTATGAGCCAGTCAGACACAATCCAGGAAATCACAGCAGGCTTTGTTTGCTTGTAAAAGAATTAATTTTTTTCTGCAGACAATAGTTTTTTCACATCAGAATATAATTTCAATTTACACACCAGCATCTCAGCAGTGAATCCTTTTTAAATCGACAAGGAAATTCTGCGGTGATAAAAGTGATGACATTCAAGGTTTTGCAATTTTTCACCATTTTTGTAATAACCTTTCTTTAGCCAATAGTGACTTTTTTTCTTTCAGGTAATTTTTTTAAAGGTGCAATTTGTACGATTATAGTAGCATCCAGCAGTGACATTTTAGATTGGGGGGGGGCAAACCCTAATTTCTCTCTATTCATTAAAGTGGGTGGGCTACAAGGGCTGCAAAAACAGCCTTCACCAGACTTTATGCTTCATGAGTTTGTTTGCTGAATACTATTGGAAAATGGTGGGCTCTATGGACAACACTTCAGATGCTAGAATATGACATGTCAGATGTACTGAAACCAGTGATGATCAAAATGGTGCCATCATTAACTAACACCAGTTGGACCAGCTTGTCAGCACCAGGCCCTCATCCAATATATGCAGATACAATTTGTATTTTATTTCCTCCTTGGGGGGGAAAAAATAGTTGCTTCATATTGCTGAATTATGTTTCTCTTGTGAAAAAAAGTGAGTCTAGTGTGAGTCTCTTTTCTCATCAGGATATTGATGTGGAGATCCGTAAGGAGGTGGAGGAGGCGGCTCAGTTTGCAACTTCAGATCTGGAGCCGTCTCTGGAAGATTTATGCAACCACATTTTCTGCAACAACCCACCACTGGAGGTCCGCGGGACGAATCCATGGGCCAAACTCAAGTCTGTCAGCTAGACTGTTTCAACATGCATTTACACTCCTACCCTTTGCATTTCAAGAAGCCAATTCCATGTCTACTAAAGGAAAGAGCCTGAAAATATTGGCCACCAAATCTCAAGAGCATTCCGCATCTTAACAGGACTCAGCCGAGACCTAAAACTGCAAGTGTTATTTATTTATGTAGTTTTATATAAAATTATTTGTGTGTCCTCCAGAACATCTGAGTAACTGGTTGCCATTGTGAAGATGTCTGAAGTTTGAATATATCTGAGAATATGATGTGTATTGAAATACTGCAGGGCTGCACATATATACGCACAAACATATTTTTTCATATTTTTGAACAAGGTTTAAGCTGACTTTAAACTTGATGAAAGTCAGGTTGAATCACCACTCAATTCAAGAAATCATCAGAAATTTTTTGTCTTTTAACACAATCACTCTGTTTTTAGTGTCTTTAAAACATAAAATGTTATGTTGTCAGTGTGCTGGAAATGCACTGTATGTTCTGTCTACCCATCCATCCATCCATCATTTTCCACATTTCTAGGTTTCAGGGCAGCAGCTTAAGCAGAAAAATCTCAACCTCCCTCTCCCCAGCTACCACCTCCAGCTTGTTTGGAGGGACCTCAAGGCATTTCCATTCCAGCCATGACGCATGGTCCCTCCATTGTGTCCTTGGTCTGCCTCACTGCACATGCCTGAATCATCTCCTGAGGGAGGTGTTCAGGAGGCATTCAGACCAGATGCCTGAGTAACTACAGCTATCTCCTCTGGATGTAATGGAGCAGTGGTTCTACTATGAGCTCCTCCCGGATGGCCACGCTTCTCCTAAGTCCCATCTCGAATGGAGAGCCCAGCCAACTTGAGGAGGAAACTCACTTCAACTGCTTGTATCTGCGATGTTATTCTTTCAGTCACAACGCAGAGCTCATTTGAGAATAGGAATGTAGATCGATTAATAATTCAAGAGCTTTGAGCCAGTTCCTTCTTAACCTTAATAGACCAGTAGAGCATCCAGATTACTCGTGTTCCATCCTCCCACTTGTGAAGACCTCGAGTTACTTAAACTCTTCCACTTGGGGTGGGAACATTCTACCTTTTTCTAACTGAGACACATGGCCTCAGATTTGAATCACCACTTTAGTGTGGTGGAGGGTGTGGTATGTCTGCATAATCCTAGGTGCTGTCATTTTGGGGCATTCAGCACCTGGTCGAGTCTCTTGTGGCAAATTGGTCCTAGGTGATGGATCGGATTAAGACTCATTCAGAAGAACCTTTTTTATGAAGTTGAAAACGAGGTTCAAAGAGACCCCACCTGATGTGGGGAAACCAGGGTTCACCTTAGAGCCAGGTCTGGGGGAGGGTGCATGATGGCCAGATGTTCATCATGGGGTCTGGCTAAGCTCAGCCCAGATGTGAGACATGATTCTGCCCTTTTGCAGGACTACCACCCATAGGAGTGGAAATGAGGGTCTGGTGCTATGTGGTCCAAATGCGGGGACCGGGGAAGTTCTATCCCCAACTGCCAAATCTATTTGAGCAATCTATTTAAAATGTGACTGACTTCAAGAAGGCAAGAAGAAAGTGATAATATTTTTAGAAGTATAAGAAACAATTTTTGAAATTGATTTTGACCTGCTCCTGATGAGAGGCCAGGTTCTAATTTCAACATGGACAAGCTGAAAATGAAGTGAAGATTTAATCCCTTTCCACTTTTATTTTGAAAACAATGTTACTGCTACTATTAAAGATGAAAGTTGAAACTCAGTTGGTGATGGACTGTTTGTTTCTTGACATGTGCCTCTGTAAATGTTTACTGTTACATATAATTGTACACAATTATAAATACAAAGCTTTAAATTGTAAAATAAATACATACAGAATGAGTTGAGATCAAATGTACTGTACTGGATTTTTTTTTTTTTCCTCATCAGTAGCTGAGTTTCTATATGGGCCTTTTCAGTTGCACAATATATTGTCAAAAATCTGCCCGAATGGCTTAAAAATTGAGATTTTAATCACTGACTGCTATACTTGCTATAGTAAAGGGTTTTATTTGTCCTAAAATACATAAGAAGCTTTGGAGTGCTGTGCTACTTTCCTCTGCCACCATGTGTCACTACGAATACAGTCAAATAACCCTAAGTAAAAGGGGAAAAAACACTACAAATGCCTAATTCTAATTGTAATAGACAATATAAATCCCTCCCTTAACACTTAGCAACATGTAAAAAAAAAAAAATCTCATTTTATGTAGTATGGCATTGTTTTTAAAGATGAGAACTAATACTGTATTTTGGTTAAAAATGGCATGAATATATCTAATTGTTTACTTCCAATTGATTTTCATCCAGTGGCCAGAAGTATGTGAATTTATTAAGAAATTGTATTTTCCTATCAAACATTCAGATTGAAACATTGTTTTCTTCGGTAACATGAAGACAAAATTACATGATTTTATGATGTTCAACTCTCTGAAATGTGTAGTTCTCCTGTAAAATGCATTTCCTTTAGTGATAAGCCTGTTTTTAGATGCTGCTGTAGTTCTGTAGTGAAAAGGCACCGCTGCCAGTTTCTGTGCTGGATTTTACTGAACATCTGCAGGTTCAACGGATGTGATGAGGTTTGTTTTCACCCAGAATACAATGAAAAGTAAAACTGAAAGATGGACTAGTTATCATGAATGTGATCATCACTGCTGACATTTTACAAAACAAAACACTGAACTGAAGACTGATTCCTGCTGTTTTATCCACATTTAAAGCGGTGACAATTCAGTCTTTAGCCATTTTTTCCAAAAGCTTCAAACTTATGTTAATTTAATTTACTTAAAAGAACCAGAAGAGATTCATACTGAGAGGAAGGAACAAAATATCTATATCCAATGACTAGAGAAACATTCAACACAGATATTTTATAACAAACATTCACTGCATTTTGAATTTTGTTTGAGTAGGAAGTCTTCTGAGGAAAAACAATAATTTGTTTCTTTGCATGTGTCACTTTTTTTTTAGATTGTTTTGACTATTTGTGTTTTTTTTTTTTTACATTTTTTTCATTCTTGTATCTTTTTGTCCTTGTCTGAGGCATTTATGTTTTCATCTTTTAATTTCTTTTTTGCACCTCATGTTTGATTTTTGCCTTTTTTGTTTTTGCACTTTTTTGTTGCTATCATCTAAACAAAAATAAACTGAGTAATCAAGGAAATGAAGGATAAAGAAAACAAGCCACAAACCATCCAAAAATGAACAGACTATTCAAGTGGATTAACAAAATGAAAGAAAAAATCTGCAAAAATGTCAAGAAAATTTACAAAATAAATTCAATCTACAAAATACAGGAAAATGAAATTATCAAAAATAATCTAATAAAATCTATAAAATGAACAAAAAGAGAACAAAATCGTAGAGAAAATGAACATACAATAACAAAGTAATCAAGTAAATGACAAAAACGACCAAAATAATCTGAGAAATTACCAAAATTACCAGGGACATAAACAAAAAAATAAGCAAAATGACTAAAAATTACGCAATTGAGGGGGACGAACACCCCAACCTTGTCACAATATTCAGAAATGGTAAAGTACTCAAGAAAAATCAACAAAACAAATGAAATCATCCACAAAAAGAACAAAAACAAGTTTACGGAAAATGAACAAAATGACCAAAATAATCGAGGAAATAACTAAAAATGAGCAACATCATCAGAGAAATGAACAAAAATGAACAATCACGTCACGACAAGGACGTAAAACGTGGTTGCAGAGAATATGAAAGTTTATTAAAGTTGAATTCGCAAATCCATTTTGAAATAGTGCTGAAGCAAATACAAACATTTCAAACAGATATGAAGCACAAAAATATGGCTCAAACTTTATTTTACAGATTGAAACACACCGTAACGAAGTAAGTTTCTGTTTCTCCTCACCTCAACGCCCCGCCTCCTGACGTGACGTCAACGTGACGCAGCGGTCTGACGGACAGGTAAGCCGACACCGGCCGCCATATTGGGAAAGAGCGGAAGTGAGTGAGGGGGGGGGGGTAGATCGAGAGATAAGTGTGTGAGTGCAACGTGTGTGAGTAATGTGTGTGTGTGTGTTGAGTCAATCAGTTTCCGAAAAAGGGCGTCCGCGCTGCTTTCTCTCATGTTTGTCTCTCCGGAGGAAGGGGCGGTCTCAGCACCGCAGCAGATCCGGAATTAGGTAGTGTTCGCTCGGCTTGGCACCGCTCTGTAGGTCGGTGGGCTGCGAGGCGGTTCGACACCGAGACTGGACTGACCTGAAACATTTAAAAGAGCAGGAGATAAAAAGAGGAAAAAGCGTGAACAATCAACTGGACTTAACGTGCCGGGGAAGCGAGGGAGGGACAACAAACGGAAAAGAGGAATAAAAAAAAGAAAAAAAGGTGGAGGAAAAGTAGAGGGGGGAAGGAAAAGATGCCGCTGGCTCAGTTAGCAGATCCCTGGCAGAAGATGCCGCTGGGGGGGACGGCAGGAGAGGTGAGACATCCGCAGACACACCGACACACTCCGGGGTGACCTGTCAAACTGAACCGCACTGCTTTCAGCTCAGGATCAGGAATTAGATTTATACAGGACCACATATGCTGACACTTTTCTTCTTTATTTCCGTTTTCTGGCTTCTCCTGCGAAGCATTTCACAGCCAGTTACTGCACTTTTTTCTGCACACTATGTACCTGACAGTTGAACTTACTTCATTTCATCGATTAATCGGTTAGTGGCGCTATAAATAATGTGACATCATAAAACAAACAGCAGCGTGCCACATTTTGCTAATTTTGACATTTTTTCCCGACACTTTAAGTATTTTTGGTGTTTTTCACAGTTTTCACAGTGGTGGATTTCTGTTTGAGTTTTTTTTTTTTTTGCATTTATTTTACAACTAAAAAGCTTCATGGCTTTTATTTTACTTTTAACATTTGTCTGGCATCCAATAAATAATATACCTTTTTTCCATTGTGCAAGAGTTTATGGTAACTTCACAAACAGGTGACTCAACTAAAGTGCCTACTTTTCCACCATCTAAGCAATTTTGAACAATTCTTTGGACAAAATAACTAATTTGAAGACTTTGATTTTGTAAAAATGCCTAATTTTTCCCAAGAACTCCAGGTTTGATACCAAAATGATTATACAGTATGCACATGCACACTCCACTTTAATAGGTATATCATCAAATTACATGGCAACAATTCAGTGCATTTATACATGTAGATATGGTCAATACAACCTGCTGAAGTTTAAACTGAGCATAAAAATGTGGAAGTAAGGTGATTTTCACAACTTTGAACATAGTAATATGTTGGTGCTAGATGGGCTGGTCTGAGTGTTTCACAAACTGCTGATCTACTTGGATTTTCACACGCAACCATCTCTAGGGTATACGGAGGATAATCTGCAAAAGAGAAAATACCCAATGAGCAACAGTTCTCTGGATGAAAATACCTTGTTGATGCCAGAGGTTAAACAAAAATGGTCAGACTGGTTCAAGCTGATGGAAAGGCAACCATAACTCAAATGACCATTCGTTACAATGTAACAACGCAGAAGAGCATCTATGGACGTACGACATGTCAAACCCTGAAGTAAATGGACAACAGCAGCAGAAGACATAGACATAATAAAGATAGACGCCGCATTGGTTGCTGTGCCGTAAGAAATGCGACCACCATCTTGGACCGGTCACCTGGTCATATATAAACAAAATACTGACTAATGACCACATATTTCTATATAAAACAATAAATAGAAGTTATATATCAGAGAAAATGAATATATATATTCATATATAGAGTATCAGTATCATTCATACATACATATATATGTTATATATCAGACAGTTATATATCAGAGGAAATTGGTATATATAACTCATAGATGGAGTATCAACATCATTCACACACACACACACACACATATATATATATATATAATAGATAAATCAGAGAAACTTATATATAGATCCTATATAGAGTATCAATATATCAGAGAAAATTATTATATTTATTGTTAATAATAATTATTATTGTTGTCATTGGTTGTGTCTTGTGTTTCTCAAGATAAGACTGCACCATATTGCCAAACTTACCTCTCCTGACCTGCAAAAAGGGAACATGAGAAAGAAGCTCTGCAAAACAGTCAGGGGTTTAGCTGTAAAACTTTCATGAGCAAGGGATGGCATGTTGTTGTGTTAACTTGAGAATTTACATTTACAACTACATTTTATTCTCTCTGTTTTGTAGAGCCTTGGAACTCTTGCTCTCTGACCTGATATAAAGTATATTGATACTGTATATGATTTATATAAATATTATCATTTTCTGAAATATAACTTTTTAAAATACAGTATATATCTATGAATTATATTGATACTCTATACATGATTTATATAATATTTTTCTCTGATATATTGATTATATTGATCAATTGATTTATATATATACATTTCCTCTGATATATAACTGTCTGATACATAACATATATATGTATGTATGAATGATATTGATACTCTATATATGATTATATATATTTTCATTTTCTCTAATACATA
>JAQQAE010017746.1:0-10434 GCA_029823295.1 Pseudamia nigra
ATCTCCTCTTTGGTCTTCCTCTAGACCTTCTGCCTGGCAGTTCCAACCTCAGCATCCTACTACCCATATATTCACTGAACAACAATAGCAACAAAGTAAATAAACAAAATGATCAAAAGTGGACAAAAAAGTGGAGAAAATGGAAACAAAATACCCCATCACAATTAGACTCTTCATTTTCCAGTGATGAATGTGACACCCTGCAAATGAAGCTGATTTGCGGTGTCAAAAAAAAAAAACTCCAGATCAATGGCAGGATGTCAGTGAAAACCAAACCCTGGTTGATTGATTTTTCTTCCTTCTTCAGAGTATCTTTGCTGTCATGTATCGCCGCCTCATGTGCCCCCTCACATCTCCACCACCACCTTCCCCACCTGCCTCTCATGTGAATGAATGCCATTTCACAGACTGTAAGTTTGATACTGTATGTGCAATTGTTAATAATTAACCACCCCGTAGGCTATATCTACTCAGCGTCCCAATTTACTCCACATTACATCTTTATTTCTGCAGGATTATGTCAATTTTCAGCTGGAATTTATGCCTCACTTGTATCTTTGATTTCTGTGAGAAGACTCAGTTTCATGCATTTTACAGTAACCAAGGTTCTTGTGCTGCAGATCAGAAGACTTTAATAATTTTGATCAAAAATCTGCACTTTTGAAAAAATCTTAAATTTAGACGTTTATGGGGGGGTCATAAAAGATTCTGGTACATTACAAGCCTACCAAAAAACACAGCTGTCATTTGTACTGTAAGTCAAAAAGTTGATTTATAAGCAAACTATAGTTTTGATTATAATTTCATACAGTGGAGTTGATTTCCTTCAGTGGACAGAGTCATACGCTGATGAAAAGCTACAGTGCTTTGTGCATGATCATACTCATGCTCATACTGCCTTCAGCTACGGAGTAATATGATGATAATGATCAGGTCTAATCATTTATGGGTGTAATATGAAACCAGCAGCTTGAGGTAAATACAGAGACAATTATACACAGAACCGCTTTCTAATTGTGTGGTTAAGAACTTTAATTTGCACAGAGTTCAGGGGTAGCTTTTATCTGTTGGTGCTAAAAAAAAAACAACAAAACAGACTCTGATTTGATACTTAAATTCAAAGTGTAGTTGTACCTCACTGACGTAACCCTTTCACTTGTGGAGTTCACTACACACAACAGGACCAAGGTGACAGTAAATTTATAGTGATTGAAAAATTACAGGCAAAAAGTAAAGCAAAATGCAATGATTGAGTGAACATTTTGACTTAAAAGGAACAAAATAATCAGGAAAGAAATGTAACTAAGGTACAAAAAAGTAAAATCAATAAAAATGGACAAAATCAGGGGAAAATGAATAAAACCAGAAGGGAAATGAATAAAATCAGAAGCAAAATGAACAAACGAATCAAAAAATAAAGAAAAACAAACACAATTAGATGGAAAAATGAACAAGTCAATCATAAAATGAACCAAATGAGAAGCAAAAAGAAGGAAAAAAATAACAAAAATAAACCAAATAATCAAGAATATGCTTCAAAAAGTGAACAAAACAACAAAAATAATATTTTCAAATTCTGTGCTTCAGTCATAAGTTTTTTTCCACATTATCAACTCGTAACTAAACTATAATTATGATTGTATGTCACTAAACTGACCCACGTAGCTCAAAATAAGTGACATTATTTTACAAATTATTTGGAAGTATGACAAGGCTGAAAATGTCATAACCCCAGTTTTTTAATAATTCATGCATGAACAGGTTAAAGCTCTCATATTGTGAAAATTGGTCAATATTGTGTTTTAAGGTTTACATTCACTTTGTTAAGTAATATAAACCTTTTTTATGTAGGGACCATAACATCTAGTCCTATAAAGAAGTCTGTTAAGTAATATAAAAGCTGCAAAAACATGAACTTGCTCAGTGATGTTTACTGTAAGTAATCCCTACAATAAAATGGTAAAAGAGCCATTTTGAAATTTTGTGATTTGTTACAAGTCATAAACGATCATCGTCTGAATAAAATACATTAGTCCCCCATGAACCAATAGAAACCAAATAGTCAGTGAAATGGTTCGTTAGTGTCCTGTCAGAATCTGATCCTGGGTTACCTTGTTGTCCAACCAATTATAGCACTTTCTGATGGAAAGTGGGCAGATTTAACACTTTTTAATAAGATCAGAGCATCAGAGCTACAGAGGAACTGAGCAAAAATCAAATCAACACATTTCATTTTGTCAACACCTGTACAGACATCTATAATAGACACATGTAAGCACTACAGATATAAATTTAATGCCAAGATACAGGACCCTTAAGTTTTGACTTTCTTGTTTTACGGCTTTAATTTGAAAAATATGCAACTAAAATTGAATCATTGAGATTTTAAAGAACTAGAGAGCTTAGGGTAAAATGTGATACTACAATGAAACCTGTATAACCATAGAAAGCAGGTCCGTTTAGAGACTGGGATGCTGTGTTCCCAGTACAATGGCAGCTCAGAAAGAACAAACAACAAACAAAGCATTGTCCTCTTCTGTGTTCTCATATCTAAACTCTGGAATATGTCAATTAGCAATCACTCTAAAAAGTTTGACTAACTTAATGAACATTACAACACTAAAGAAAGTCAATAACTTTGGTTTAAAATGAGAAATGGATACTTGTCTTCTGCGTTTAACTGTTAGTCCACCATATCCACCCAACCTCTTCCTTCTAAGGTTTTTCCCTACTTCACTGATGCTGAGCTTTGTTTTTTTGGTTCAATGGATATATCATTTTCTGTCCTTCAAGTAGTGACCAATATTGTTGCTTTTTTAGTGAGTTTAAGCAACAGTAAATCACCTATACAATACAATATGTTTGTAATGAAAGGAGTATTTACTTTATTGTATTCTGCATCCTTACCACTAAATGTCACTACATCCGAGGCACGGGAACACATTTACTAAAGCGCTGCAAAAAAAGCTGGACCATGACAGAAAAAGCATCAAAGGGAATTCATTAACATGAACACAAATGCAGTCACTTTGAATAATCACCTGTCCTCTGCCAAAACCAGTGGAAATTAGTGATGCAGACACCAGAAGTACTCCAGATGAGGCTGTGCATGTACTAATATCACAGACGCAGCTTGTGACAAAGGTTACCCGTGTTTCTCTCCAAAAACAGCAATGAGAGGCACTCACAGGAAGAGTTTTCTGTTCAACTGGACGTGTTAGTGGAGGGATATAGTCATTTTGACCTAACATAGTTTAGCATTGGACTGTCCAACCTGTTGCTAAACACACAGGATCAAAATTGTGAGTGATGTAAATACAGGAGGGAGAGATGTGTCACACAGGGGACATTAAGAAAACTGGCACTCTGCATGATACAAGTGGAGCCACATTACGCTGTCTGTACCAGCACAGAACTGTGCAAAACACTTTGAAGTATGTATGTCATTAAGTTGGAGATTTCATGTCAGGGTTATGCCACGATAAAGTGAGAATTTGCCAGCGCTTACCCTGCTTGGCTTCTTGTTAAGCCTCTTAGCAAAAATGTTATGTTTTTTGTCTGTGAACTTTTTCCATTGATGACCTCAAGACCAGAGACGATGCAGGTGAAACGTGGACCGATTTATAATTGATCTGCTATGATAACACCTTCATCTGTCATTCAAATAAATGAACACAAGTGGAGAAGCATCTCTTGCTGACCTCTGTGACATTTGCCCACACAGGAGCCCCTACAGAGAGCAGTTATGTCGAGTGCAAATGAGTTTAGACATGCTTCAGTATTAAATAATAGCACAATTAGCAATGGAGTGACCACTGCAAAACCTTAGGAAATCACCTGTGCAACTGACTTACATAAGGAGTCTTCACACCAAAAACTGCACTATGAAAGAAAAAATGTCAATATATATACATACACTACTGATAAAAAAAGTTTGGAGCCACCCCATATTTTTTTAATTATATGTCAAACTGGCCATTTTTTCAGGCAAAGAAAAAAAATTATATAAGTACTTATATGATTTATTAATTAGATCAATTTAGCAAGGATAACACCAACTTTTGTCAAAATAAATCTAAACTTTGGCTTAATCAAAACACCCTCCTTTTGCTTTAAGCACTGCTGAACAAATTCTGGGCGTCCTAAGCAATAATATGCTCTTTTTCTGTCAGCATTACTTCCTGTCTGTTGCTTCCTTCCACATGTACATGGACAGAGTACGGATTGAGCTACTGTAGCTGGTGTTTATGAAAAATTCAACTGGTTTTTAGCAGTCAAGGCATATGCAAGCAACCACTTTTTTTAAAGTTTTTTTTCTATATTTAAAAATTTGTGCATGCAAAATATAAAAGAAACTCACCAATTAATAGATTATTTCATGCATTCAAAGCCAAAAAATGAATATTTAGCAGAATGGCAGAATGCTACTTTTATACCCTACACGGACAATGTATCCTGGGGGATACAAACACCAATAGAAAGTAACAAGCCACATTAAAAAAAAAGTGTTATTTCAGCCTAGATTAGAAAATAACAATTCCTTAATTTTCTAACGGATTTATATGTGTTTGTTTGATTAAGAAATGAACGTCAGTCAGTCTGAAAAATTTCAAGTCAGACATTCAAAGGCAGTCACCACCGCCCCAGTTGTGTTGTAGTATGATGTGATCCAAAAAGATACCATGCAAATGCAACAAAGGTCAAGCCTGATTCTTGTTGGACCGACTGCAAATTTTAAATTAACTAAATAAAACATTGTTTTATCTAGAAATTTTTGCTTTTCTTGTACAGCATCTCAGTAGGGCATTTCATTCATGCTCCTTTCACCTCCACAAACTGGCCTTTCACGGGAGAAAAAAAAGACACTGACAAAAGATAAGTGAGCCTCAACGTGGACCTCATGTTAAATCAGTCCTTTTCCCTGCTGTCTTTTATAACAAACCTCACCTCCATAGCAGCCTGAAGCCTTTTTATGCCCATGCGACTCAACAGTGGGACTTGGTGAGAAAGGACCACTGACAGCTGCACAGGTGACAGGTATGAATGGGAAAACAGCTAAGAGATGGGGCAGATAATCACAAAATTATTGGTCGCACTGAAATGGCATCCTTGTACTTTTTTATACTAGACCACTTGCATTGTGCTGTTGGTGAATCTTACCATCTCTTGTGTACAACGATCCTTTAATGGTTGGGAATGTCTGTATCCACGCCATAGTCTAATTTACCTCCAGAAGATCAATAATTGTGAGGTAACTAAGGCTGCAGCATGTAACATAATTGGTAGAGTCTGAATCTTGTGCACCATGTTTTCTTTTGAATTTGTCCTTCTGCCACATGGGACTGGATTTGTTCAGCACCATGCTAAGAAGAAAAAAGTGAGCTGCAGCCAAATGATGATTTCTTTTTATTTATATATTTTTCAGTGTACTCTTTTCCTCTGTAAGCTTAACAGCCTAAATACAGATTGACCAGAGTTGAACATTCTCACTGAAATTATTACACATGACAGAGGATAAAAGTGATGTGATCTGCAAAGGAAAAGATTGGAGGCTCAGCAACTGATTTAATAATGTCATTAGTAACAGTTGAGATGAGTGGAACCCCTGAAACGGCATTGAAAGCCTAACCCATAAGAACAGCATTTTTCAGTTGGCTTGAAAAACCATTACATTTAGTTCTTGCACACTGCACTGCTTTTTAAAGTCTGACAAACCCTCCTTATTCTTAAGGCTATTTACAGTATGGTCATAATTATAACAGTTCATTGTTCAATGGTCTGCAGAGTCTATTTACTGAAAACTGAGCAAAATATTCACAGCTGGACTCTGCATTTCAGAAGTTTTACACTTCCTAGAGAACAGTGTGTCATCTGAGATAAAATGTGGCACTTGTCTTTATCTGAAACCGCATAAGGATTTCTGAGGATGAAGGGCCTTTTCATGCATCAAAGTTCAAACGAGCACATTATATGCATTTGATCCATCTAGTTTTGGTTTGACGTGGCAATCAAACACTGGTGACACAGGGTTTTTCAAGAAAGATGGAGAATAACATTCTCCAGCTTGGCCAAGGTGCCTCAATGCGGCACATTTCAAGTTCCCCAGGATTCAGCTACTTTAGTTTATTACAATGCCCATTAGCTGCAGCAAAATGTTGCTGCAGCTAATGGGCATCGTTTTATAACAAACATCGCCTCCATAGCAGTCCATACCAAAATAGTCAAACTCAATAGCAAACATGCTAACCATTGTGTCAGGATTAGGGACAAAGGGTTGGGGGAATGGCCACCACACTGACAGATGAAATGGGATGCAAACCCTGGTCTCCTGTGTGTGAGTTCACCACTGTGTTTGATGTTCCACCATAACCAACTGCCTGAAACTAAAGATTTCACCCACTCAAATAGGTGCATCTCCATTCCCTATTTTTTGTCTCCTTGGCTGCTTGGTTCCTCAGTGTTTGATTATGTCAGAAATTGATTTTGCTGTACCACCTTAAAGGCTGTCCCAATTCCCTAAGATACACATCAAAGACTGAGGACTGAGGAGCTATAACCACAGGTACACAAATGTATTGCTTGCAGAAGTCTTTTCAGCCAATGGACCAGTGATGTGTACAGGAAGTATTGACACACACATTTAGATTATACAAACCACAGCAGGAGCAAGACTTTACAAATATACAGTAGGTGATACTCAAAAATTGTATATTATTTAAAATAACAATTAGATGGGTGCTAAATAAAAACAAATACACCATCCATACATTGGACACTAACATATTATGTCACCTGTGGCTTTGTTGAGTGATGAAGAACAAAATAAGCACTAAATTAAGAAAAAGACCAAAAAAGTACTGAAAAAAACTGATAAGAAAATGAATAAAAGTAAATAAAACAATATATAAAACAATTGAAAAGGAACAAATACAAGCAAAACTATGAAATAAATTAGAAATGTTACAAGATTAAGGGCTCTAATCTTGTGCTCATATTGAAACACACTTTGCGACTTGAGGGAGTGTTAGAATTAAAATTAAACAGGCAGCTGGTGCATTGCTAACTTCTTCACAAGGAAACATTTGCACTAGTGCCTGACAAAAACCTGGTCTTTGGCATAAAAAAACACAACAGTGAACAGTATCTCAGAGGTGCAGAGTGTTTTGAAGATGAGTGGCCATGTAGAGGAAATGTACCGGTACATGCTGCAACAATTATATATATTTATATAATGGATACATGCAATATTTATTATTCCTTAAAAGAGCATATTTTGTGTATATTTCTGCATTTTTTAAGTGCAAGTGCAATTCACACCTAAAGCGCAGATGGTTTGAGTCATGTGAGTGCAACTGAACTGGCTCACGCATGAATATGTGCACACGGACCGACTGATATCTGATATACAAACCTATCTTTCAGCTGCCTGACACACAGAAATCTGATTGGTTTATTGTATATTACAGGGGTGTCCAATCATTGCCACAAAGGGCCGAGACACTGCAGGTTTTCTTTCCAGCCACTCACTAAAGAAGGTATTTTCACTGAAGTGCAATCAGTGGGAAGGAATTCAGTGAAATTACCTGCTGAAGAGACTGGTTAGAAAGAAAAAGTGAACTGTCTCGGCCCTTTGTGGCAATGATTGGACACCCCTGGTATATCATGTAAAAAAACACTAATATTTAAGTAGTAAAATCCACCTGTCTGGATGATGCACCTGGCTCACATCGTTAGTCACCCTGGTAAGACACCAGACCTGACCTGACCACTATTGACTTTGTGCTCCCACAATAGGACCGTAAGACAAATTTGCCTAAAATAATCGGGAAAATGAACAAAAAATAACAAAAATGACTAAAATAGTAAATCACCTGCGTGGAAATGGATAATAAAACCAAATATTCAAAAAAGTGAACAAAAGACTAAATTAAGTAAATATAAACAAAATAAGTGACAAAAATAAACAGAAAATAAAGAGCAAAATCTAAACTAAAAATCTCAAAAATAATCAGGGAGTTGAACCAAAAGCCACAAAAATGAATAAAATAATTAAAAAATGTACCAATAAATAATCCATAGAATCTGCAAATTGAACACAAAGTAGGAAAAATAATTAAACAATCAATAACTTGTACAAAAAGCAAGTAAATAATCAAGGAAATAAACAAACAACAGAAAAAAATGAATAAAATGAACAAAATTGTATGTGGTCCACAAAAGGTTTGAATATTTTTTGCAGCTCTAGGCACATTTTTCTTTTTTTCTGTCCAAAAATGGCTCCTTAGATTGTAATGGTTGCAGAGTTGTGCATTATGCTCTTAAATTGGATGTTAATCACAAGTTGTCATGAGCACTGATTTAACCGAGATCACTGTTGTAACTAAATAGCAGACAGATGATGTAGCTGCTCCGTGCATCATATTTGGTCGACATGCTTACATTATGGACAGAGAAAGAGATGTCTCATTTTCTTAAAAGCACATTTCCTCTGTTCTTTAATTTCTCTGGTATTATAAATGTGGCAGGGAGTAGAAGCAAGGAGCCAAGAAGCTGCTTAAATATGCTTCCTTAAATATGCTTGCTTCTCATCATACATGCCAACATGCTTATCTGTGATGAGGACATATGAAACGAGGGCATGCCGCAGCTGAAATAAACTTTGATTGCGTGGTTAGCATTAGCCTGCATATCCCCCCCTCATTATTTATCTGTCTGCCTGTCCCTCTTCCTTTCTTCTTCCATTACTGATGCCTGACTATTTATCCTCTCTCCATGTGTGTATCCTCAGCGGATTGCTTTGTCCTAATTGGAAAGCTGAGTTAATTATCCCCCAGCCTGTACTTGGCACATCATGTAGACCTCCCTAGAGAGACAGTTAGGCTTGGTTTATAATCCTGAAACTAAAACCTGCAATGGGGTGGAGGAGGGGGGACGTGGGAGCACTCTGACCTGAATTGGGGCCATGATTGATTGATGTGGATTGAGGTTCTGGGAAATCAAGTGCATCCATCATCATTTTCAGTTGTCAGCATTCACAGGGATTTCGTAGAGCTAATTGGAAAGGCCCTGCATTGGATTGCATTTCCTCATTTCGCTTCCCTCGGGGCTTTACCAAAAAGCTGTGGTCTGTTTGCTTGGTCTTAATGCAGTCAAGTCACAGGATAGCACGGAATAAGAGGAAATGAATAAGACTTTAATAGGTGTGGATCTTCGATCTGCACTTGGCTGATACCCATGTGGTATCAAAATACAAGTAAGTGGAGGTATAGAAAGGAGTAGGAGGCAGATTATCAAGTTAATCAACAGATTAAGGCACAAGTCTTACAAAGTGCTACGGCACGACTGCAGATCTAGGAGTAACAGTAGTGTGGAAATATCTGGCCTGCAGGGTTCTCCTTTCACGGCAATAAACCACATCAGTGCAGTATTGGACTGTGTTTGAACCCTGGTCTTAGGCTGCACTCACAACAAAGACAATAAAACGTAATGATGCCTTTGGTTTTGGTTGAAAACAGTGGTCCTATGTTGCACAGTAATATACTTCAAAGACGGCTGTTGTCTACGTCTCAGAACAAAGACAGTCTAACACAACATTTTGGTGATTGCTGCTGTGAGCGATATCTGCTCCACAACCACAGGAACTTGAAATGGTGCTCTGATAGCAGGTATCCTTATATTTACTAAAACTACTAACCTCAAGCTTTTTGTCCTGACAACACTACTGTATTCCAAAGTGACAATGCCAGAATTCAGGAAACATTATTTCCATACATTAACTGGCCACAGATTTACTTTTTAACGCAAATGAGAATGTGCTCAGGAAAACTTTAAACAATGTCCGAATATTCATTAATACAAGATTTTGATGAATAATTGATGTAACTCTGTACAAAATAAATGTGACATTGTGAAAGCACATCGGAATGGTCCCATGGCCAATGTCATTGAGGGCATTTTTTTTTTTTTTATTTCCAACCTTTTTTACCTGAAATATACAGTAGACTTTGACCCTGCCTTCTCCCTGTACTGGATTTATCTGTTATAGTCATGTGATTACCTCCCATTTTCTCTTGTCACAATATATAAACTGATGCTACACCTATAATGTGTGCATTTGTAGCACTAGTGAAGAGGACTGTGTGGTTGTAGCATGTTGGATTTTAAATTTAGCAACATATATTGTGGCTGTTTACATCTCCTTCCTCTTTTGTATAAAATTCATTTTCCCCTCTGAAATGGCCACCTCGCAACCGTGTTTATATTTGAGACACATTTGAGGTATTTTTGTTTGTATTTCAGCCACATGCTAAAGAAACAGAAAGTTCCCTTTCAAATGGAGTCAAACCCATGGATTTTTGTTTTACGGTTCTTCCGTTATAAACCTATGCCCTGTGAAAATCTCATGAATGTTTGTATAGTGTTATAATTCCATGG
>JAQQAE010017747.1:0-11382 GCA_029823295.1 Pseudamia nigra
CATACCAGGGATCATTTGCTTATATCAAAATACTTGAAGAGGTCATGCTGCCTTATGCTGAAGAGGAAATGCCCTTGAAATAGGTGTTTCAAAAAGACAAACCACAAACACCAGTAAGCCATCTGCATCTTGGTTCCAGACCAACAAAATTAAGATTATGGAGTGTTCAGCCCAATCCCCGGACCTTAATCCAACAGAAAACTTGTTGGGTGACGTCATCAAAAATGCCGTTTCTGAGGCAAAACCAAGAAATGCAGAGGAAGATTGTCAAATCATCCTGGGCTGGAAAAACTCGTTTACAGGTGCCAGAAATTGGTCGACTCCATGCAGCACAGATGTGAAGCAGTTCTCAAAAACAGTGCTTATACAACCAAATGTTACCGTAGTTTAGTGATTCACTTAATCTTAACATTTTTTTCAGTTTGTTGAGTAGATATCTGAGTTTGTAATGAAAAATGCAGACACTATTTTTGTGAACAGCCCAATATAATTTTTTCCTTCATTTTCTGTAAAGGAATTAAAATACTGATACTTTTTTCTTCATGACATAATGTAAAATATAATGTGCAGTGTTCCCAATGAATGGAAATAAACGATATTATAAGGATTTTGAGCTTTACTCACGTTTTAAAAAACACTGCTATTATTTTGAACACAACTGTATAACTGAGCAAGAATAAAAGTATTCTGGAGGACAACTACACCCATAAGTACATTTAGTTAGCAAAACTACCTGAATACATGTAAGTAAGTAAGTAAAGTTTTATTTATATAGCACCTTTCAAGATAAAAACCACAAAGTGCTTTGCAACCAAAATGCTAAAATAAAAACAATAAAACACAATAAAAAACATAAAATTCCAACAAAATTATAAAAAAGTAAATCATCCAAATGCAGTTTTAAAAAGATGTTTTTAGCTGCTTTTTAAAAGAGTAAAGGAGTAAAAGTACTTGAGTACTACCTACTTCTGTTCTCTAACATTTTTAACCGTTTTAACAGCCTGCACAACCATATGGTAGAGCATAAGCTCATTTTTGCTTATTTTTTGTTTTTGTTTATGTTATTGCTTTCTTTCTTCATTTTACTGCAGATTTTGTTCATTTTATGTATTATGTCTTTCATTTTTTGTTCAATTTCGTTTCTTATGTTGTTAATATTATGTCATGTTGAGCCACATTAAACTGGCAGTTCTTCACTCTATTGTGAGACATGTACAGTATAAATGGAGTTCATATTTAATATCTGTTGCAAAAACCAAACAAATAACAAGCATAATGAAGACAAACTGGCAAAACATTTGACCTGATGTTTATTTAATGCACATTTTTATAATCCAAGTAGACATCTTGTCGGTTAATAAAGTTTGCATACCTGATCACTGATACAATAATTGTTGATACAACTTTTGTTAACTACACTAAACTGTGCAAATAAAGCAATAAAATATCCTTGAAGACATTAAGATTCACATAACATATTTAAATAGCTTTAAACTAAAATGGCAACCATAAAAATACACTATTTTAGACAAATGTTTTCTTCCATTTACATTCATTTTAATTTAACAATTTCACACACACATATACACAGAGAAATTACTCTGACACTAAAAATATACACATCTCTATCATACCAGTCACTGAAAGAACATTTTTTGATTTGTTTATCAGTGCACAGTGGGATGTAGAATACGATAAACATCAGGTACAGACACAGCCTCGTGACAAACCTCAGGTTACTCTATAGTGTCACTATTAAAATGAATCAAATGCAATGTAAATGTTTGGGGAAATGATTTTAATGTAAGTGGCATAAACAGTGCAAATCTTTTCAAGTGGCTGGTTAATGACACGAGTGTCAGCTGGTGTTTGGTCGACTATAAGTCATCGCTGGTGATGACGAGTCCATTGCTATAATGGAGGCCTTCCACATCCACAACGGGACCGTCTTCGTAGTCATCCTAAACAACACACAGGCACATGACAGACATGGTTTTTTTTAAAAGAGAAACTGTAGAAAGAAGAGGACTTCACTTTTGAAGTCTATATTTTTCTGACAGGCACAATTTTAGACATCTGACATGTATACATTTAAATGTATCAAGAGTAAAATCTAAAATGCTGCTCATTCTGCACAAGATTTAGATAATTCTATATACATACTGTATATTAAACCTACGACTTGTCTGTAATTGCTAAATATCAGTGATGTAATGTAAATGGGTACTTTCCTCACCTGCTCTACTTAAATTCAATTTTGAAGTACTTGTACCTATTTTATGCTACTTTTTACTTCAACTTCACTACATCTCAGAGTGGATTTTAAGTTTTACTCAAGTTTTCTCTGACAGTTTGTTTCTTTGCAGATTACAGTTTTTCATTCTCTTCATGTCCACACAACATGATGCATCTCCAAACATGTTGATTTGTAAGTTTTTGTTTACCCGAAGGATGAATTTTATCATTCTGAATCAATACAATGCTCTTTCCTTAGCTCTGTCACACTTTTGAATTTGCTGAAAAATGCTTTGACACGAAGCTGAAAACAAACCTGTTATTCAGAGCTCGTGAAGGATTCATTTTTTACACAAAAGATAGGAACAAAACAAATGTGAGGATTTCCTACACTATGACCCATTACTATAGGATAAGTACACATCAGTTCAGAAAGAAGTGAACCGAGTTATGGTAACTAGTCTTGCTGTTTTGTACATTTTTGTTGCCTCTTATATATTAACTTTGTATTCTATGTTGTTTTGTAGTACTTGTTGAAACACTGAGTTGGTGATATTTAGTACTACTTTGTCATTACATAGAATATGCATTAAAATGCCCAACTGTCCCTAATAAATAAATAAATATTAATTCAAAAACTTCACAGTAGAACACCTACAGAGACATTTTAACTGCATGATAAAATTTTTGCTTTTCATGCTTTCATGTTCTGACAATATTTAGGTTACATACGCACGTACATTTCAAACACAAACAAAACACATAATAAATTAATGTTATATAGTAATTTCATTACACTTTTGAAACAGCCCCCCCCACGTGTTAAGAAAAATGCAAATTAAGAAAGTTTGTGCAAGAGACTGCATATTCTGAAAGTTTAAATAATTTATGGCTTCATACAAAACTCTTAAGAATGTCAGTCAAGCAAAACAGACAGAGAACAAGCTGACAACAGTTATTTATCAAATTGTACTTTTGCCACGGTTCATGATTAGAGAGGTACTGTGACCGTAGCTGGACAAAAACAGCAAAGGATAGATGTAGACACAGAGGCGGTCCTGGCTAGATTTGTGCCCCGGGCGAACCATACCTTGGTTACCTGGATTTGGGACATTGCACCACAAACTATAACTGTTGAAACTAACCTTAAAGGATCTTAGAGTCTCTGCCTCTATACTTTTCCTCCAGACTCTAGGATCTGGATTTCCAAATTAAATGCAACGTTTACTTTGAGCATGTTGGACCACTGACGCGCGAACCAGTTCTTTTTCTGCTTGGCCCAGGTAAGTGGTGGGTTAACACTAGGGATGGAATTCTTGTTGTTCTTTTCATGGACTCATCTGTGTGATACTGACTTCAGCCTCAGTCCACTCCTCATGAAGCTCCCCACAGTTCTTGAAAGAGCATTTTTCAGCACTCATCCCTGTTGATTGTTTATTTTCCTACCACTCTTTTCCCTTCCCTTCTGCCAACTTTCCATGAAGCTGCTTGGACACAGCAGCCCTGTGAGCAATCATCTTCTGTGTCTTCTCTTTACGGTCAGTATCCACAGTCCTCCCCATGGTTGTTGTTGTCTGTACTGAACCACCCTGAGAGATCGATCACTATTTCTGAGTTACTCGCAGTTTAAATCAAACATTTTAATATTTTCACATGTATTTTTTAAGTTGTAGGAAGTTTATGAAACTTAATTAGTTAATTAACTGATATCCTTTCCTGCAATAACTTTAAAAACACTGTAATAAAAAATATTCTCATTTTTGAGATGCTCCTGTGTTGCTTGTAAATAGTAATCTACATGGTAATCATATTTACTTTCTGGACATAGCTGTTTGACTACAGATTTCCTGATGTTCAAGCCTCTCCACACCATAGACTATTGACCTTGTCCGTATATACTCAGCACCTTGGACACAGCCTGATAGGACCTGCAACATCTTCGACACTTGTGCCCTATTTTTGGGTCATTTTAAAAGTCAGATCAACAGTCAGAAATGTAAGTGACTTTTTGTGTTATTTAGTATTTCCCCTAGGTTTCTGAGAGCCTGAGGCATGCATTCATTTTCATGTAATTTCAGACGATTGCAGCATTTCTTCTATGTTTGTGGGAGAGTCATGCACACTGGAGGAGTAGGACATGAGTTGCACAACAAGTACCTTGGGTAAATGTACCATTGACTGAACACCTTCCAAGACAACCTTCCAAACAAATGGGTCGCACAAGTGTTCCCCTGCTCTGTCATTTGTAAATGTCATCAGTTGCTGTCAGTAGATGTTTATGTGGCTATATTGCTTGTAAATTATAAACTACACTCTAATCATCTTTATTTAAAGAGACTACTGTATGTAGTTTTAGAGATTTTAAGAGTAATACCCACTATCAACACCAGATGGCAGTCTGCTGCTCTGAGAGCAGATGAGATTATGACAGAATTTCCAAACACTGAGCTCCACTTACTGGTGAAAGACCAGGGGAAACTCATTGTTGACCCTCCAAAAATAAAGAAAGTTGGACAGAACTCTGCAATGCCATGCACTGACATAGTTGGCACCTCATCAAAACACTCAACTCTGAACGCTCTAATGATATTAGATTTTATTTTTTGAATACTTAAAAGTAAAAATTCTATATATGGTCCCTTCAGACGTCTATTTGATGTTGGCAAATTAGCTAGTAACCCATGCTTTGTTGTGGGGCATGAAATGGATGGATGGATGGACCTGCCAGTCAACACAGTTTACAACCTCATAGGCGTCGTAGCAGTAGCTACTACAGAGCTAGCATCTGTAGCTTATCTAACCACAGGATGACTGATGAGAGACACCAACTTGACAACTGTGAGGTTGTAAGCCACGTTGACCAGCAGGCCATGTCTTTAATCCTTTATACTGGCCTGCCACAATGGTTGATTGCTAGCTAGTTTCCAAGATGATCGCCTGGACCTTTAATTCATATAACAATTTGATTGTAGTTTGCCTGATGCTGAATTTTGTCTGCAAACATTCAGCACATTTAGTAGTGATCATCAATCAGGACTTTCTCCATGAAATGAACTGTGGTTCTGGAACTGGTGCCAACTTCTTTTTCATCTGTTGAATCAGCCAGTGATACCGAACTATTCTGCCCTTTTTATACTCCTTTTTTTTGGTTTTTTTTTTTTTTACTTGGCTGAGTTCATTCAAGTAAAAACCTCCTTCTTAATTTATTATTTTCATGCTTTCCCCAGCATTCTTTAAATCACTACCGGGTTTAGGCAGCAGTCAGTGTAAATGCTACATTTTCCTGCTGGCTCCTCATGCATTGTTTTTATCCTTTCTTTCTATAGAATTTCTCACACCCACTTTGTTCAAGGGAAAACTGAATATTTTTGGGCACCAGCTGGGAAAAGTTAGAAATCAATTCATTTTCAGTGGAAATGCCCAGGATGGTTGGGCATTCAACCCCTGCAGAGCTGGTTCCCTGTTTGTGGAAAAGCTCTATTGCTGTCACTTGGAGCCATCATTCCAGAAGTCAAGTCAACATTTTGTCTTTGCTGTTATGGTTTCCCGCAGGTTTCTAAGACTTTTCCTATTTACGTTGAAAATAGGCAGAATGATGGAAGATTGGAGGAGTCTGCCATAAGAAACTGTTTTACAGTCCAAACCATATAATGCCAGAATATTATGGACAACCACTATTACCATATTGCACTTGGAAAAGTAGAGCAGACAATCGAGAAATACCATCCAAAAAGCTCAAGTATATAACTTGATTAAGTCTAATAAGAAACAACAACAAGCATGAGACCTGAGAAAAGTCATTTCGGTTGGTTTTTGATGCCTTCCATATTCATTTTACACGATAGGTGGTGCCAAAATAGCTTACTGTACATGCTGCACTGGAATCTTGTAATCGTAGGGAAACTGGTGTTATTGTTTGTAGTCTGTACAGATGTCTTGGCAATGACATGTTGCTCTTTGTTGTCTTTCCTTTTTTAAACCGTACTGTCTATTCAATGATTAACCTTACTTTCATGCTGCATGCTGAAGAAGCAGCTGTTGATTATTGATGTTGTCTCCTTATGCATTTTTAAATTAATCACAGCTGTTGGTAAATTTAGAGATGCAAAAATGAAAATATAAAAGGAGATGTTGAAGTAATGAAGTAATAAAGTATTGAATGTGGAAAAACAGCCTTTTTAAAGAGTGTATAAAACTTTTATAATGTATCACTACATGAGCATTGCCTTCTTTCAGATAAATTAATGAGTCTCAGATTTATTCATGTTTTCCCCCCAACATGACGTGTGATTGTAAATAACAGCAGTGATCTTTCCTTTATGGCTCATTTGCGTATAGAAGTACAAACCATGTATTGCTACGCTTTTGTTTAAATCTTACTGAAAAGGCTGTTCTTATGTTATATCTAGACCTAAACTGTATTTGTATTGTGACTATAATGCATGTAAATAGGTTGGCAATGTGTCTCAGTTGGGGATGTGTTGTTCTACTTGTTGATCTGTGTCCTTTTCAGTGATAATTTATTTGTCCCAGCCTTTCCTGCAGCTGTTACTGGTTGTCAGTGTAGAGTTTTCTCATGCTTTGCAAATGCGCAGGTGTAGCATATACTGTCTGCTGTAACTGTAATTACTAGAGCTAAATTGAGCTCATATTTGTTTGTGTTTCATTCTGAGTCATTGGGCAATTAACTTCTTTTTCCAGAACACTGTTAAGTTACACAACCCATCTGCTTATTATAGCGAAGCCTCTGCAAATCTCTGCTATCTGACGGGCTATCCAATTGAAAACAGCATCCAGTGTGAAGTTGTGAACATGCAGTTGTGTATATGTTTGAGTGTTGTTGCTTACATCCTCTTTCTTTCTGTAATTCTTCTCTGAGCTGCGATAGGACACGACATGGATCAAAGTGTACACTCTGGAAATAAAGAGGCACAAAATGAAACAGAACATAGGAAAATATAAATATAATGTACAACAGGAGGAATGTTCTCATACTACAAACCTAGATTGCAGAATAGGTGGGACATTGTGTAAAATGCGATTAGAAACAGAATACAGTGATTTGCAAATCATTTTAAACGTACATTCAACTGAACACACTACAAAGAGAAGGTATTTAATGGTACTAAACTTTGTTTTTTCACAAATATTCACTCATTTTGAAATGAATTGAATTCCCGCAACACATTCCACAAGAGCTGACACTATCTACTATGGGAACTCTATCCCATTGTTGCTTGATGTATGACTTGATGGGAGATGGGTGGTGCAGTGGGAGGTCACAACTAGAAGGCCCTGGGTTCAATCCCAACGCCAGGTGGTGGGGCCTTTCTGTGTGGAGTTTGCATGTTCTCCCCTAGTCTGCATGGGTTCTCTCCGGTACTCTGGGTTCCTCCCAAAAACATGCTCGGTGTATTGGTCACTCTAAACTTTCCATAGGCGTGAATGGTTGTCTGTCTCTATGTGTCAGCCCTGTGATGAACTGGCAACTCATCCAGGGTGTACCCTGCCTTCACCCCAAGTCAGCTGGGATAGGCTCCAGCACCCCCCCTGACCTTTGCAAGGATTAAGGGGTAGAAAATCGATAGATGGTATGACTTCAGTTACTCAACAGTCCAGGGTCTTCATTGTCATATTTTGTGCTTCATAATGTGTCACACATTTTCAGTGGGAGACAGATGTGGGCTGCAGACAAGCCAGTCTAGTACCCACAACTCTTTACTATGAAGTAAAGAAGCCACACTGTTACAACATGTGCAGAATGTGTCTTGGCATTGTCTTGCTGAAATATGCAGGTCGTCCCTGAAAAAGACGTTGCTTAGATGGAAGCATATGTTGCTCCAAAACCTATATGTGCCTTTTAGTGTTAATGGTGCCTTCACAGATGTGTAAGTCACCCATGGGGGGCACTAACACACCCCCACAACATCACAGATGCTGCTTTTGAACTTTGCACTGTTAACAATGTGGATGCTTGTCAGATTCCACTTTTCATTTATTCACTTTCGTCAGTCCATCTCAGATGAGCTCGGGCCCAGAGAAACCAGTGGCGTTTCTGGGTGTTGTTGATATAAATTTCACTTTTCACTTGTACTTGTACAAGTGAAAAGTGAAAGTGAAAGTTTGGGCAGATCCGTGGGCAAACGCTGCTGGAACACAGGCTGGGGTCTGATCAACCCCTGTCGGGTCGCCTGGGCGAGGGTGACCCCCTATGACCCCAGGTAGCATCACTGAAGATGTGTTCCAGCGTGTCCACAAGATGTATCTTTCAACTTGTAGATGTAGTGATGAAATATGTTAACAGACATCGTTTTTGCGAAGTGTTCCTGGTAATATCCTTTACAAAAATGTCAGTTTTTAATGTAGTGCCACCTGGGGGATCGAAGATCAGGGATATTCACTGTTGGTTTTCGGCCTTGCCCCTTAATTGTAGATATTTTTCCATAGTCTCTGAATATTTTGATGATATTGTAGACTTTAGATGATGAAATCCATAAATACACTGCAATTGTATGGTGAGAAAAATTGTTCTTAAACTGTTGGACTATTTGCTCATGCAGTTGCGGCCCCATCCTTGCTTGTGAATGAGTGAGCCTTGTGGGGATGCCCCATTTGTACCCATTCATGACACCCACCTGTTAGAGTTAAGAATACATTTGTTATCATTTTCCTTAGTTAACATATATTAAGTTTCACGTGCCTTTATATGCTAAATGCTTCTTTTTCTCTCTTGTGCCTTTGCTCTGAGTGCTGTACTTTTCCACCGAGAATTGATCTTGACACACATACACTGTTTTGTCTTAACCATCGTAGTCTGTCCTTGCAGATGTGGACCTATGTGATTAGCGGAAGCATTGTGTGCATATTGTGTATCTGCCTAATGTGTCTAGATAGAACCTGCATAGCTCCAATGTTGAATAATTCATGATTACTGTGACCAATGATATATGTGATGTGTGATTACACCCTTTTTGTGTTTTAATAAAACATCTGAGCGAAGGAGGAAGCTTCGAAGAGAGACCCAGGGATTCTTCTTCCCTTTGCAAAGAAACTGTTTGATTATACTCTGTGTCCGAGTTTTTTCACTGGATTGTAGGTTTTAGGTTTATGGTTAATCATCATAAACCTGACACCACCTGTTTCCATTTAACCTGTTGACCTGCGGTATGTTCCAAACAGGTGTTTTTTGAGCATTTATCAACTTTCTCAGACATTTGTTGTTCCTGTCCCAGCTCTTATAGAACACGTTGCAAGCATCAGAATCAAAATGAGTGAATATTTGAAAAAAAAAAAACTCCAAAAAACAATAAAGTTTATCAGTTTGAAAACTAAGTATCTTGTATTTGAAGCATTTTCAATTGAATACAGATTGAAAATGATATGCAAATGATTGTATTCTGTTTTTAATTAAACTTTACACAATGTCCCAACTTCATTGGGATTGGGGTTTATAATACAAATCATTAAGAATCATTTTCCATAACTCATGTAGTGTTTCAGAATAGGGTTTACGTGTGTAATCATGTTCAAAAACTATGTGCTGCACAAACGTAAAATCTAAATATTGAAGTGATGGTGTGGTGTGTGCTATTTGTTATATTACCTGTGATATAACATGGCGAGGAACTGGATAAGGAGGAGAATAGCAAAAGACAGCAGGAACATCAAACTGAGAGGCTCCACCTGTCAACACAACGAGGACACTGACAGTCATGGCGATTATGTTAAAGCACACGTCTGTCAGCAGCACTGACAGGCTTTCAAAAAGATGTCACACTCATCCTTTAACTGTCTCCAACAGTGGAGCAAACATGTCTGTCTGTGCGTCAGTCCCAACCTTGAGGATTTCTCCAGATTCAGTTCCGTTAGGGAAGAATTTAGGGATTTTGATGCTGATGACATCGTTTCCAATGGCCTGCAGGAAGAATGTAGCGACCACCCACAACACGTTGATGATGAAGTACAGAAAAACTGCCTGTGGAGAGGAGAAAGAACTTAGAGGTAGGCAAATTTAGTGAAGAACACGAAAGAGCAAATGCCACGGCCCACATGACAAGACTAGATTCCATGAAAAAACAAAATTGCAGATGGTTATTTTTATTTGTTCCAAACATTCAGTTAATATACCAACAGGCACGTACTCAAATCCTAACAGTAATTTCCTTTCACGGACATTTTGAAATAATGATTATTTGTTCTTGTTTTAAATTCCAGCTGGAATAATTTGTTAACTTTTGTGCTTAACTCAAACAGATTCGGTGCTATTTCGTGTAACATGATTTTTTTTAGCTGCAATTTACTGTCAGATTTTTCCAATGCTGAACAATTAATAAAATCCGAGTGGTAACTGCAATATCAGCCTGTGCTTTTATATTATCGCAATAGGCTGCTATTTGAAAAAAAGAAGTAAAGCAGAAAAGTTAATAATACATTTAATTGGTAATATTTTGCATTTAGAGACACAGAGGTGATAGCATGCCACATTCTTCAGATTTTTGTTTTTTTTTTACACTAGTTTTAGTTTGTATCAAAATCACAAAATTTCCTACATTAATTGCAGTATAACTTCATCACATCATGCACTTGAATTTTCATAAATCACAATAGAAAATATTGTTTTTGTAATATTTTTGTTATTAAATTCATATTTGTGTAGATGCAGATCTCATGCCTTGTTGCGCAGTGATTTCAGTTCCCTGGTGACCTCGTCTTTATGGGCTTTGCTATCGACGATTGGGGTCAGGTACCGTTCCAGTAACTTTACCCAGAAATCATTTTCACCCTAAATAAACAAACACAAACAGAAGCAACATATGATAAACAAAGTTCAAAATTCAACGAACTAGGGCACTTATTTAAATCAAAGACAGTCTCCCAAAACAGTTAACAAGTTTAAGTTACAAAGATACACAATCTAAACTGTGGTTGTTTCACACACATCATAAAGATCTACCACAGGAAAACTGACCTTTGATTTTTTATATAAAATGTCATCACTTCATGACATCACATCATTTTCTTCTACATGTTCAACCAAGGTGTGTCCTCTAAATAACATCACAGGTGTCTACAAACTTGTAATCAGTCAGTCGCCTATTTAAAGGGTGACAAGTATCACTGTGCTGTTTGGTGACATGGTGTGAACCA